>JAVHLV010000347.1:0-69308 GCA_036785495.1 Colletotrichum neosansevieriae
TACTTTTAACCTAAAACTATAACTTATACCTAAATAAGGAGTATATCTAAATACTATTAGTAACTTTATACTAAAATAATATATTATTTAGTATATAGTAAATAACCTATTAGTAAATATAGTAAAAAGATACTAAAATACTATAATAACTTATAGTATTATTATTAATATTACTAATATCTACCTAAACCTAGAATTATCTTAACTAAGAGGTATAAAGTAAGAATATCTATCCTTTTTAACCTTAAATAATAAAGTATATTACCTGTTTAGTTTATAGATAGAAGTATAGCTTAAGGATTATTACTTATAGTAAGTATAATAATACTAAAGTAAGTAACTATAGCTATTACTATAAGATTTATAATATCCTTAATATTATTAATAAACTTAGTATTTTAAAGAAAATAATAGAAAAAGATAATACTAAATAATAATAATACTGCTTTATAGATCTATAAAGGTTATTATAAAGACTAAAGATATAAAACTTTGCTTTAACTATACTAAACTTAGTAACTAGAAAACTAGCTATCTAACTATAAATAAGGAAGACTTATACTTTAGTAAAAGCTTTAATAAGAGACTCTACTAGCTAAAAACCCTTACTATAGTATTTATTTACCTTCTTTTATATTATATTATTAACTACTATAGTAAACTCTTTAATATCTAGCTAATTAATACTATAGTTAGACCTATTAGTTATAGTAACTCTATATTATTAATATATTATAGAATCTCTAATCTCTATAAATATAAAGGTATTTATAAATAACTATAATTAGAGTTAAATATTTAAATTTAGTAATAAGACTATAGAAAAGGAGATAAATATTAAAATTCTCTTTTACTTTAAGATCTATAAGGCTAATAGCTTTATAGATATAGCTTTATAGAGAGAGCTTATATATAACTTTATTAATCTACTACTTAAATTCTAAAACTAAGCTACTATATATATTATTTAATAACTTTATAACTACTTTATAATAGATAGAGTATATATTATCTATAATTCTCTATAATTTATAGATTAACTCTTTATAATTATTATAGAGAATAACTTCTACTTCTAGATAACTAAGAGAGTAGAAGAATAAGTAAGTAAAAATACTATATTTATAAAGCTATAGAAAAATAAAGACTTTACTAAAGAGATTATAAATAGTAATAGTAAAAAAAAGGGTAAAGTCTATATCTTTATAGACTAATAATAAAAAGAATATATCTATAAATAATAAAGCTCTATAACTAGTTAACCTTAATTTAACCTTAAATACTAATTTAACTCTAAACACTATAAATACTTAAATTAGACTTAAGAATAATACTTACTTACTTATATACTAACTTCTAGACCTAACTAAGCTATATATTAATAAGATAAAGTATAGTAGTAAAGATATAGATATACTAAAGCTAAAACTCTATATCTTTTAGAATATATGTAAAAAAGCAGGCTTTATAAAAGAGTAAATACTATTTACTTTTCTAATTATACTTAAGAGAAGAGTATTATTTTATTACTATAAGATAACTTACTAAATTTAGCCTTATTTTAACTCTAACTAGATTATTACTAAGCTTAGTAAATATTTTAAAATAGAGAAGTTTAAATAAGTATATCTTATTAAATAGAATACTACTATATTTATATTAATTATAAATAATAATCTATCTATAATAAAGCTTAAAGCCTTAGATTTACTAATTAATACTTTTATAAAAATATAATCTATATTAGATACTATCTATAAAAGTAATAAGATCTTATATAACTAGCTTCTTTAAGATTACTAAGAGATTAAGAAATATAAATAAGCTATTATAAACTCTATAATAAAGTTTAAAAGTCTCTATAACTAGCTTTAAGTTATAATTAATAATATAGTTATATTTAAAAATAGTTAATTACCTCTATAATAATAATACTATATTAAGTAATACTAAATAGATTATAAATATAATAGCTAAAACTAGAATAATTAATTTAGCTACTTTAGTTTATACTAAAACTTTAAATAAGATAATTTAAAATAATAATAAGATCCCTAAAAATAGAGATACTATATCTATAAAAAGATAGGCTATTACTTAATAAACTATATATAAAAAGAGAGAGATAAAGTATACTTCTATTTCTAAAGTAATTTATAAATCTAAGATTCTTTAAAGATAACTTATTAATAATTTCTTATTAAGTATAAAGAGACTAAAAATAAGAGTTATAATAATTTAATAGTAAATAGTAAAGAGGATAAAGAGATTAAGATATATTTCTAGTTACTTAGAGAAGGATAAGATAGTTAAGAAGATTAATAATTTAATAATAAATAGTAGACTTTATTCTTTACTTAATTTATAGACCTAAATACTTAATTAGTTTATTTAGTAGATAAAAATACTATTACTAAGTACTTACTTAACTAAGCTGTTTACTATAAAATTACCTACTATAATCCTTTTAACTAAATAACTAATAATATCTCTATTAATATCTTTATACTTAATATAATCAGCCCTGTTACTATTCCACTAGTCTATTTAGCCAGAGCGCACGTCTGACTTTATATAAGGGTTTGCTTGCTAGCAGAAAGATATAGAGGTTCTATATTATTATCCTTAACTGATAGAGAGTATAGATTAAAGTGCCTCTATAGTGTTTCCTAAATTATGCCTATAAACTGGGTGAATTTATTATAGTCTTTTTTGCAGGGGGGCTGTATTATAACTATAAACTTAATATCTTTATACTTAATAGAAGATATTCTTTAGAGACTTTCTAGAGTATTATCCTAAATATAGAAGCTATAGGATTTTTAATAGCTAGTTATAACTAGTTTATTATACTTAAAAGGACTAAGCTACTTAATATTATAATTAATCCTGCTACTATAGAAGGGGTAAGTATTAAATTTAGTTTAGGAGGGGTAATTAAATTAATAGGAATAATAGTTATCTCTATGCTTTTTAGAGAAATAATATTCTATATTATATTAGTAAATACCTCTTTCCTTTTATGCTTTATAGATATAGATAAACTAGGTATTTAATTTAATAATTTAAGAAACTATTTATAATAAGGGGACCTGATTATCTCTATTATCTATAAATAGGGTTATCTATAGCTATTATTAAATATAGAGAAGACTTTAGCCTAGAATAACGTTATAGAGACTGAGTTATACTAACTCTATTAATATTTTAGATATCTATTAGTTTACTAACTCTATAGAGTTTTATAGTAATTAGGTGTTAGGTAATAGTATAGCTAGCAATTATCGTGCATAATTTGATATATTAATATATGTGTGTGTAACTAACTAAGAGGCTAAATTAGCGCCTATATATGAAAATTTAGTACTAATATAGATCTAATATAAATAACCTATATTTAGGCGTAAATTTATATCCTAGAATATCTAACCTATACACACCTTACTCATAGTAATATATAGGTCTAACACACCTCCTTAGATCTTAAAATAAAGCTATTACAAGATCTAGATATCCTATTTACACTTCTATTATTATAACACTATTATTACTACTACCCTACTTACTAGCTATATAGTATATAGGTCTCTATTAGATTATTACTAGTATCCCCCCTAGAATTAATCTGAGAGTATTTAGTATAGTGGTTTAGCCTTCCACTTTATTAAGCATATTAAACTAAAAGAGCTGGTAACTTAACCTTAAGGTTTTAGGTTTAATTTAGGGTTATAGATACTCTGTTAGTTATAATTATATACTGCTAAAAGATAATCTAGCTAAGCCTTAATGCTATAAAAATATAGGTAACCTTCTAATTATATAGTTAAGCTTAATACTTTAATATAGCAGAGTTTATAGGTTTTTATAAGAGGTGACTCTAAGATATCCCTAATTTAGATTAATATATACTTAGTTATCTAGGATTAATCTCCTATTATAAAGCTATAGTATCTAGTTCTCTTTTACTATTTAGTTTTACTAGTTATGATAAATAGGTTATTTATTTGGAATACTAAACTAAATATAAGTGATATTAAAGTGTGACTTGTAATAACTTTTAAATTAAAATAATATAATTGTAAATAACTTAGGTTATGAGTGAGCTTTATAGTTAGACTTTATACTATTATAATAAGCGTGATAAGGTGATTTAAATAGTATAGTTTCTAACTAGAGAAGTTACTTTATTATTAAGATATTTAAGGTTAAAGTTTATGAATAAATATAAGGTAAAATGTAATAGTAAATATAATAAGTGGATTATCTCTTTTTAGAGAGAGTTATCTTTAATTAATAACTAGATATTTGCTATTCCCAGTTATATAATAAAATGATTATGGTTTTGGGTAGTAAGGGCTTTTGTGAAGCTATTTGTAACTATCTTATTAGTTTTTATCTATTTGAACTTGACTCTGCCTCTTTTAACCTCCTATTATAGCTATAGGTTATTAATATTAATATAGTATAACTTGCTGGTTGCTTGAGGTTATTTAGTAGTGAGCAGTTAAAGGGTTTAGGTATTATTATAGTATATAGTGAAGTTATTATTAAGCTAAAGTTAAAGTTTATTTATAAGTTAAATAATAGTAAGGTACTCTTTTATTATACTTATAAGGGCTATAAGTTTAGCTTTAGTGCTTAAAGTTATAACTTAGTATTATTTTGATGACTTCTAACTAATTAGTTCTCTAAATAATATTATTATATAGCTTTAAATACTCTTATAAGTAATATTATTATTAGTAAAGGAGGTATCTGAGATATAATAGAGTATGCTCTTATTATTAGCGTTAAACTTGATTATAAGGTATCTTATCTGCTATAGATAGGTAAGATATTAATTAGCTATATTATTATACTCCTTTAAGGGATTTAGCAGAAACTCTGAAAGTTATAATAAGGTTCTTATAATATTAGGTCTTATAATAATTACTGTATAGTTAACTAAGCTAACTTTGTATTAATACTAGTTAGTCTCTTTAGCTATTGCTTATTTAGGGTTTAGCGTTAAGTTATTTGCTAATATTAGTGTTACTGTTAATCTCTTTGATATTATTCTATTAATACTAAACTTATTATAGATCTTTTTAATATATTTGTCTAGGTAAAGCTATAACTTCTATTAGTTATAGTTATAGATAATTTAAATACCTAAAAATATACTTAATTTACCTATTTCTTTTATCTTATAAGCAGACTTTAGGCTATTAATAATTGCCCTTATCTTAGATTTATCTCCCTTTTAGAAAAGTATAGTAATATTATTAATAAATATAAAGATTAGTACCCTATTTAATATAAAGATATAGTTATCTTTATCTAGTAGTTTTATATTTAGGAGCTAGAGAGTTATCTTAAAGCTTTGCTGCTATAAGAGAGGGGATTAATATAGCCTATATAGAGCCTTATATAAGATAAGATATTTATCTAAATAGTTAAATCTAGGTGGGTAGTAGATATAGATAACTTTATCTAATATAGTGTTTATAAAGGTGTTTATAGTGTCTAACTATATTAATTTAAGGTTAAATCTTGCTATAATTACTATAAGACTTCTAAATAAGTATAATATAAGTATTAAGGTATAAGTGTCTAACCTATTTATAGGTTATAGGTCTCCTCTTATATAAATCCTTGCTTTAAACTTCTTAAAGTATTTATACTTATTAAATTTATATATAAATACCTATTTAAGTAATAGGATATAGTATCTATTTTTAATATTATTAAGTTATATAAGTTTAAAAGTACTCTTATTCTAGATAGTTTAATATTTAATATTTATTATAGTAAGCTACTTTATCTAGTATAGGTGTCTCTAAGCCTCTATATAATTTAATAGAACTAGCTAGAGATCTTAATAATAGACTTTGCCTAAGCTCTTAGCTAATATGTTTTTTACTTTCTTATCCTTAATTATATTAGTTAGTAGTAGGAAGTTAGATTGGTCTTGAAAAGTCTCTTAGATGTATTATCTTGCTAATAACCTTATTACTGTGGCTAGTTAATAATTTAGTTATCTAACTAGAATCCTTTACTTAAATAGTATATTATTATATAATCTATAGGGTCTTCCTCTTAATCTTATTAATATTATTATTTAAGGCAGCACTAGCAGTGTTATAGCTAGTTCTTTAACCTTAATTAATTCAGTGATTTAGCCTATAGCTTAGCCTGGTTTAACTAGTTAAAATTAGGACCTCTTATTAGTAGTTAAGAGTAGTGCTAGTAATCACTATACTGCCTTATCCACCCCCTTAGTTAAAGCAGGTATAACTAAAGGTTTCTGTAATAGTATAGAGCTTAGTAGTTAGGTATTAGTGTTATTCTGGATATCCTTATAAAGCTGTTAATTTAGTTTATAAAGCTTCTTGTTTCTATTCTATATTATAGAGTCTATAGGAAGTTCCTCTATTAGTAGATCTAGCTACTTTATTTTAAGCTATTTAAATGCAAATTAAAGCTCTTATTAATAGAAGAGACTAGTATCTTTAAGTATTAGATTATATATAATACTCTTATTAAATATTATATTATATATATATAATACTTTGCCTAACACAGGTATCCAGATTCTATAAATATTAGTGCTATTATACCTATAAAAGTAGCTAATATATACTCTTAGCAGGATCTTATTAGAGTGTTATTTATTATATTTATAGGTTATTATTAATAGATATACTTAGTAGCTATATCTCTTTATATAACTAACTTAAGGAACTTTAGAGTAATAGTAAGCAGTATTTAGTTATTTGTTTATCTACTTATTAATAAGGCTTTTAGGAGTCTTCTACTTATAGTAATGTCTACCTAGCCTATTTGCTATATATATTCCCACTTTAATAAGCTCTAGAGCTAGAGATTTGGGGAATCTTAACTAATATTATAGGGCTCTAGTAATTATAAAGAGGATACTACTATACCTTTTTATAGGGTTTTAAGTGCTAGTATAGTCTGCTAATCTTTTAATAAGTATGCTTTTAGTAGCTATCTATATATTAAAGGTATTATAAAGTGCTATGTTCTAGTTAAGCCTTATAATAGAGATAGTAATACTATATTATCAGTTAAGGTAGGTAATAATATATTAGAGCGCTTTAAAACCTTTCTTATAGGTATATAGGGTATGCTCCTAGATAAAATCAGACTAGTAGTTACTAAGTAGCAGGAAATACTTCTCCCCATTATAGAGCTTACTTATTAAGAAGAAGTTAATAGTAATATAGTTACCTAGTATTATTAGCTAATAATTAGGAGGTCTCTTTAATACTTATTAAATAGCCTTGCTTATAGTATAGGTTTTATACTTATCTTTTATAATCTCTTTAAGTTTAATGCTTATAGTGGTTTTTATAAGTTGCTTAAGGCCTTTAGCACTTAGGTGGCTAAGTCTCTTATACTATAACTAAGCTTTAGCCTTAGATAACCTCTAGGTCTTTAATAACTTAAAACTAGTAAAAGATTATTCCTCTATATTATCTACCTTAAATTAGACTTACTTTGCACTCTTAATATAGTCCTTGTCTTTATTATATAGGTGGTATTTAATAATATATTAACCTAATTAATAAGGTATAAAGTAGAGGACTTTGCTATATTTATTTTTAAGGCCTGGAACTTTGGTTATAAATATAAGTCCCTTATTCTATAGGATTTTTGCTAATAGGAGGGTTATTAGATATAATAGGCAAAACTATATATTAAGTGCTATAATACCCTTCTTACCTATACTGCCTTAGTTTAGCTTGACTTTTATCTTACTAATAGCCTTAGTAATAATAGTGCCTCCTCTAGTAAGGATTTGCTTTTATTAGGAGTAATTAAGGTCACTTATATAGTTAATATTATTATAGATATAAAAAGCAGTGCTATAGTTAATAATAACACTATTATAAAAAGTATTGCTAGCTATAAAACTAGCTTAGTTATAGCTATAAAAGGAAGAAGAATAGGTGCTTTTATTATTACTCTGAGTATCTTAACTATAGAGGGAAATATATATATTATTATAGTGTTCTTATAATTAAGAGCAGCTTTATAATAGTTAGTAACTATTATTATTTCTCTAGTTACCACTTAACTTAGCTTTTACCTCCTTAATTATAATCTCTAACTTTATCTATACCTTACTATTTCTTAGATTCTATAACTATTTATTTCTAGCTTTAATATAGGCCTTATTAGCAGAGTTATTTATATTATATAACTTAAGCCTAATTATAGGATTTATATAGAAGCAGTCTATTATCTAGTAATACTTCTTATAGGTAGGGCACTTTAGCTTATTATCCTTCTAATAGTTTAAAGTTCTGGCTAGGGCTAATATCTTTTATATTAAAGTTATAGCTTTCTTATTCTCTCCTTACTAAGTTATAAAGCTAGATCTCTTTACTAACTTAATTAATAGTAGTTTAGATAAGATAAGCTAGTCTAGATAAAATATATAGACCTAGTAGTAAAACTTATAAGCCTAGTCTATATCTATAGTTTATAGAAGAGTAGTTAGCTCTATTTTACTATCTTATCTCTTACTTTTATAGTTATTATCTAAGAAGGAGAAGATAGCCCCTATATAATACTTTGGAGTAATCTCCTTAATAGTATTAAGAAAGTTAGACACTTAAGTAGTGGAACTTATTAGAGATAGAGTCTTAGCTTATATAGCCTCTTCTATAATCTCCTGGTAAGTAACTAACTACTTAGATAACTGGGATCTTTTAACTAAATAAAGGTAGGTATTATATTACTAAAGAATATAGTATTATCTTATATAGTTATTAGGTTAAAACTCCTTTTATAATGCTTTGAGAATAGATTAAGTATTAGGTTTATTAGTAACTTTGCTTAGATAGATCTGGTTAATTCATATAGTAATATCTCTACTAAGCTTCACTAAGTTATCTCTAATATGCTTATATTCCTCTAATTAGCTTTAATATTACAGCTTAGCAATTTGGGCTCTATTATTAAATAATAGGTTATTATTATCTAAAAGGATAAGGCTAGGCTTATTATTAGTAATAGTCTTATCTAGATTAGTATAGTCTTTAACTCTATATTAGTTAGCAGTTAATATAATATAGTTATACTATTTAACCTAGTTATTATTGCTTTACAGGTAAGGGGTATTAATATTTATATTATTTAAGCTTATTTTAAACTCTTATTATTAGTTAGGTTTGATTTATATAAGGGATTTATTATTAATAAGGAGGTAGCTTGTTCTCGCTTTTTACTCTAATAATAGATAATTTGTTTAATAATATTAGATTTAGGGGAGCTTAGCTGATTCCTTTAAACTTCCCTAGCTTATTATTCTTTTAATATAATTGCTAGCTATATTGCTTAGCTAAATTGGATACTAGGGTTATAATAACTTTAATTATGGGATTCTGACTTGCTTTGCTAATTAATAGCTGTTATATATTATTAGAAAACGACTATATAATTAAAATACTGATTACTAGAAATTAACTAGGCTTATAACTATTAGGTAATAGTATAGCTAGCAATTATTGTGCGTAATTTGATATATTAATATATATGTGTGTAACTAACTAAGGGGCTAAATTAGCGCCCATATATGAAAATTCAGTGCTGATATGGATCTAATGCAAATAACCTATATTTGGGCGTAAATTCATATCCCGGAATATCTGACGCGTGCACACCTCGCTTATAGTGATATGTGGGTTTGATATTAGGCTACTAAGTTAAGATATAAATACTAGAATATTTAATAAAGTTTTATAAATATTACTAACTTAATATAGAAGCTTTAAATTGCTTTAAATTTACTCTTAAGAGTAAATATAACTTTAACTATACTATAGTTATTAATATTATTTACCTTAACTTAAGACTAATACTTTATATAGTTAATACTATTAAGTTTATAGTTATAACGCAGCCCCCTATAAAAAAGACTATAATAAATTTACTCAGTTTATAGATATAATTTAGGAAACACTATAGAGGCACTTTAACCTATGCTCTCTATTAGTTAAGGATAATAATATTAAAACTCTATATTTCTACTAGTAAGTAAACCCTTATATAAAGTTAGATATATACTCTAGCTAAATAGACTAGCAGAATAATAATAGAGCTAATTATATTAAGGCTAAGTAGGCTACTAAGGCTTTTATAGCCTAGAAAAAATACCTAAAAGATAAACCTTTTAATAAGGTATATATAAGAGATAACTCCTTAACTTCCTAAGAGGTTCTTATAGCTAGAAGCATAAAAAGCTCTATAACTAGAGCTTTATATCTATCTCTCTTCCTTATTCTTATTCTATAACTTATAATAAATTCTCTAAGATAGTAGCACTATACTTAGTATATTAATATACTAAGTATATATAAGGTATATCTATTATTATTAGTAATATGAACTAGATTGCTATAGAGTTTAGTATTAATATACTTAATAAAAACTCCTCCTTCTTTAACTAACTTAATTTATATAAAGAGTATATTATTAATATAGTTCTTAAGAAAGCTTACCTTAATACCCCTATAGAAAATACCTATATATATAATTAAATTATATAAAAATAAGTAAATATAGCAGTAGAAGTTAAATAGGTTATTATATACTCTATCTATTAGCCCTTCTTTAAATAGGCTCTCTATAATACTAAGGCAGAGGCAGCTCTATAGGGCTTATTAATAAGTATAGCTTATACTAAATAGAGAGAGTATTGCTAATAATAGTATAGCTGCTAGTAGATAAAGTGGTGATAGAGATAGTGTTAGTAGCGTGGGTAATAGGCAAGAGGATAAATTAATAGTTTAGTAGTTTATAGTAATTAAAAACTATATTATTATTAAACTATAAAGTTAAGGATTATAAGGCTGTAAGCTAATAGATAGGTATATATAAGTGTAGCTATAGTTGGGATAGGTGGTTAGTAATTACGATCACGTGACTGAAGGCTGTATATATTATTAGGAGGCGCAGCGCGGAGTTAGAAGGTCTATTGCAAAGCACGTAAAATCACTATATAGTGGCCAGAGGCTATATAGTTAATACTATTACTATCTTTAATATAAGAAGACTTTTATAGAATTTATTAATAAGTATAGTACTTAATATACTTAAATAATACTAGATCTATATATACTTTAGACCTCTAGATATAGTAATTACTAATACTAGTACTAATCTTAGCTTCTTTAAGTAGCATAGTATACTCTATTTAATATTAATAACTGCCACTAAAGTTCCTATTAAGGCTTATAACTCTATAGATAAGGTTAAGAGGTATTATATAATTCTTTAAAGAGTTTATAATATAATTTACTAAGACCTTCTTAATATAGATTATAAAATAGTTCTCTAAATAGCTTTAAAGACTATTAATAATACTATAGTGCTAAAAGGCCTAGTCTTAATATTACTTATTCTTAGAGTATATCTATAACTTATTAATAAATGGTCTCTATCTCTAGAAATCTAGAAACAGATAGCTGCTATATAAAGGGTAATAAAAAACCTCTAAAAAATCTAAGCTTTATACTAAGTCTTAGAAGCCCTTACTATCTATAATAGACCTAATATCTATAAAACTTTATAACCACTACTACACTTATTAGTATATATCTCCTATAAAAAGAAGGGTTAGTAAGGATTATATAAACTACTTACTATTAATAATAAGACCTATATACTTAACCTTCTATATAGACCTTAAATATTCTATTTCATAGTTATCTATCTATAGTATAATATAAGTAATATTAATAATACTATTAGAGATAATATTAATATACTAATAGACCTTCTAGATAGAAATACTAGAAGAATAGAAGAACTAAATAAGGCTAATATTATATCTAAGTTAATACTAATACTATTAATAACTCTACCTCTATATAAGAGAGGGAGATCTCTAAAGAACTATATAGAAGCTATTATAATACTAACTATAGATTTAATATAAAGAAGTAACTACTTTATAGACTAAAATAGATAAGAGAATACTATAGTTAATACTATTTTTATTATTAATATAGTAAAAGCTCTTAGCTAAGAGATTAGTAATACTATAACCTTTTTAATAGTAAAAGAGTGTTTAAATTATAACCTTACTATCTATTTATATAAAGAGGGTGTGATTATAATACTGAGAGAACCTTTCTCTACCTCTATAATAGCTAAGATAACCACTTTATAGATATAGTGTTTTTAAGATTATCCTCTATAATACTGCTGCTTATAGTAAAATATAGATTTTTAAATTCTATATAGTTTATAAAGTTAAAGAAAAAGGAACTAACTAATCTTATAGAAAGTTATAAGTTATTATTTAGGGTTATAATAATAATAATAATAAGACTTTAATCCTTATATAATTATTAATAATATAAAGAGTAAGTTAATAACTGCTTCTTGTTTTAGTGCTATCTCTTATAATAAAGAGATTTATTCTATAGCTTAGGGATATTATATAAGTATATATCTAAGCCTAGATAGAGCTTAATAGAATAATATTAATAGACCTTTAAAGTAAAATTTAAAGGAAATACCCTAAGGATTAGATTATAAGAATTATTAAACCCCTATATAGTATTATAAAAGCTAGAGCCTATTAGTGGGTAATCTATAGTAAATATTATAGAGAAAAGCTTAAAATAGACTAGTTCTTATTTAATCTATGCTTACTAATCTCTTTAACTACTACTAATAGCTTTAGTATTATTAATATATAAACTAATAATATAATTAGATTTTTAACACTAAGTTTCTCTAAATAAGAGAATAATAAACTTATAAAAGCTAGTTTTGCTATAAAAAATAAGTGATAACTTAACCTAAATAACTTATTAATATTTAATAGTAGTATTATTATACTAAATATAAATAGTAGTCTTACTCTATATTAAAAGGGATAAGGAAATAAGATTAAGCTTATTAACTTAAAGGCTATATTAACTAAGTAAAAATAGTAATATATTTAGTAAAGAGTAAGAGATATATATATTATATTAATTTACTAACTAGAGGTATGCTTTAATCTATTTATAGCTATATAGTATAAGAAGCTAACTACTAAAAATAAAAAAGTACTTAATTAATGCCTTAAATAGTAAAAGGAGAACCTTAACTATAGCCTTATATATATATCTATTAACTTAGTGATAGCTAAACTATTTATTTTTATTAATAGCCTTTTTACTAATAATTTAAACTTTTTATTATAGATTAGATTTATTATTATCCTTATTAATAAGATAATAAATAATAATATATTTATAATCTATAGGAATACTATTCACTTTAATTTAATAAAGTATAAGAGGGTTATTTAAAGCGTTCTAGCTTCTAAAGTCTATAGTATAGTTACTAATATAGACCTTATCTATACTATTATAATAATACTTTAGAAGATCACTAACTACCTTAAAAAACCTTATATCTCTATAATTATCTATACTAATTTATACTTACTATATAAATACCTTATTAAGCTTAATACTATAGCAGAGAAGTAACTAATAATTAATATTATAGCACTTTAGTAATTCTATAAGAGGAGGGAGATTTATAAGGTATAATAGATTAATAGTAATAATAACTCTATAAATACTTTTATAAAGAGTACTCTAAATTAGACCCTTAAATACTTTATTAATAATAATAAAGTAATAGTTTATATAAAAGAATAGGTAACTTAAGAGGAGAAGGCTAAGGAGTTAGATAAATAGTATTAAGTATACTAAAGTAGCTTTAATACCTTAGAGGGAGAGGATTTAGCTATATTAAATATAGAATAAGATTAGTATATAATTCTATGCTATTTTTACGTTTTAAATCTACTTTAGGCTTATAATAAGTATTAGTAATATAGAAGTATATTTTAGCAGGTTATAGTATATCTAGCCTTAAAGAAAAGACTACTAGTGTTATACTAATACTATAATCTGTAAAGTAGCAGGATATTTACTATAATTAATAAATATATATAAGGTTATATAACCTATTATAGAGTGTATATATATAGTTTAACACTACTACCTATATAGTTAAGTAGAACTTCTGAATAGATATATATTAACTTAAGGCTATTAATATATATATATAAAGAGAGCCCTAAGTTCTATATAAACCTTAATCTAGTATAAAACTAATAGAAGGATTATCTATATAGAAATTAGTATCTCTAGAACCTAAAACTATACTTCTAGTTAGAGTTTGCTCTAACTAGAAAAGCTAAATAGGAAGTTTTGGGTATATTAAAAATACTTTAATTATAATTTAGAAATGCCTAAATAAGTTATACTAAGTAGTACTTAAGGCTAAATATAAAAAGAAAGGTTAGCTAAAAAACAGTAAACCTACTTCTAAAGTTAAATCTAATATAGATAAATCTAACTTAGATATAATTAATAATAATTTAAAATAAGATAAGTAGAACTACTCTATAATAATTATTATAGTTCTAATCTTACTAAAGCTAATTACTAATTATATTAACTTAAACTATAGAGTTTATATAATACTATAGTAGAACTAATATCTACTCTCTAAAAGTATAGTTCTAGATAATTATAGTATAATCTACTTTATTAATAACCTTAATCTCCTTATTTAGGCTTATATAAGCTATTACTATCTAGCTATTACTATCTAGCTACTTTATAGAAGCAGAAAGCTCTTCTTTATCTATCTAGGGTAACAAATAATATATTCTAAGATAGGTTTTAAATAGCAAAAATAGCCCTAAAATAGAGAATCTTATCTTAGAGAATATTATATATATTTAGAACTTCTATATTAATGTTATCTTAGAGATAAAGCTAAGTGCTAAAGATATATAGTACTATAGCCTTAACTATACTCTTTCTTTTAGCAGTATTAGCTAGAATATTATTCTTAGAAAGCTAGATTATAAGAGTAACCTTATATTCCTTAAATATAAGCCTGTTTTATCTTACTCTCCTATTTTAATAAGCTAAAGTAGTGTTATAGTAATAACCTATCTATTAGATAAGTTTAGCAAAGCACTATAGAAGCCCTCTTATAAACTATATAGTAATGGATTAGATAAGATAATACTATAGTATCTTTACTTAAAGTATCTTAGTTTATATATACTTATATACTTAGTTAATAATATATAGAGAGTAAGGATTAAAGGCTCTTCTTAAGTTAAGTATAAAGCCTATATTATTATCTATATTAAGAAGGTTATCTTAAGATATACTTTAGAAGCTAGATCTATATATCTATACTACTATATTAGCTAGAATCTATTTAACTTTCTAGAGGGCTAATACTACTCTAGCAAATTATAGTTATTAGTTATTAAGGATAAATATATAGAATATGTTAATATGTTTTTAGATTTAGGCTTATAGAAAAGAACTATAGACTAGTTACTAAAGTTCTAATATAGTTTAAAGCCTAGGTATAACACTAAAAGGGCTTATTAATTTATAAAAATTATTTTAATGTTAAACACTCTATAATTATAATAAAAGGCAAAACTAGATTTTAGTAACAGTATATTAAAAAGGAAATTAAACTAGAGAACCCTTCTCTATATTAAAGAAACTAACTAATATGCCTAAATATATAGAATAAGAAGCAATAAATAGAGATATTAAAATCTAGATTAGAGTAGGGCTTCCTAAGAATATATAGTTAGAGAGCACTTATATAGGTATCTACTTATTTAATATAAGCCTAAGTAAATCCTATAGTTAGCTCTTACTAAACTAGGTTAAGGATTAATAGTTTTAGAATTACTACTATTAATATAAGCTAGAGCCTATTTTAAGCCTTTTAAGAGACCTTTAGCTATATTAGGAATAGATCTATATATATAGATATAAAGTATACTCCTTAAAATAGAAAGGAAAATAGAATAAAAAGAAAAGAGACTTAAAGATTTAACTAAGAGAATATATTAAATATCTAGTAAGCTATATTCTAAATACCTATAATCTATATTAAATTTAAATCCCTAAGATTAACTAGGTAATTATAATATAAAATATTACTTTTAATAAATATAAATTCTATTTACTATAAAATAAGGTAATTATAATAAAGTATACTATTATATAGGAGATTATTAATAAAATCACTAAGCTTATTAGTATAGTTAATATAATTTTGAAATAACTTAGTAACTTTAAGAAACTAGAAAAATTACTAAGCAAATTAGAGGCCTTAACTTAAGCTACTTAAGATATTAATATATAAAGATATACTATAAAAAATAATTTAGATATAACAGGAGGTTTAATAACCCTAAATAATACCCTAAAGCCTAAAAGTATAACAGAGATAGAGAGTAGAGAATAGCAAAGTATAGAGAATATTAGAGAAGTAGGACTATTAGTGCTAGATATTTAACTATAACTAGGCTAGCAGCTAGCTCTAAATATTAACTACTATAATAAAAATAGAAATTATATATAGTAACCTATAGATAAACACACTAATATTATACTATATAAAGAAGAGCTTAATATAAATAAGGTATAGTATAATAGAGAACAGAAGTATTTAAAGTATAAAAAGAAGGATTATAGCTCTATAATAAGATATAGCTACTAGATATAGAACTTATAACTAGGGGATAGAGTATTTATAATAATACTATATAATAATAACTTAGTCTCTAAAGGGAATAATCTATTATAGTAAGACTTCTTTAATACCTTTCTATCTAATTAGCAAAGAGTAATTTAAGAGGGAGATTATATATATAGAACACTATATATAGATTTTAGCACTATTGAGTTTGTAGTTATAACGCAGCCCCCCGCAAAAAAGACTATGATAAATTCACCCAGTTTATAGGTATAATTTGGAAAACACTATAGAGGCACTTTGACCTATGCCCTCTACCAGTTAAGGATAACAATACAGGAACCCAATATGTTCCTGCTAGCAAGCAAACCCTCTAAATATCACCGCACAAAGTCGGACGCGCGCTCTGGCTAAATAGACCGGCGGAACAGTAACGGCGCGGGCGACGCCGCGCCGCACGTAACGGGGCATTTTAGCACTATAGTATATATAAATAAGACTATAAGGCTAGGAATAATATATAAAGAGTAATACTATATTAATAACCTTATTAAACTGCCTAAGAACTAGAAAAACCTTTAGAATCTCCCACTAAAGCTCTAATTAATATTTAAGTAAGCAGCATAAAATAAAATTAATTGAATAGAAACTTAGTATATTATTAACCTAAAGAATATATATTTGAAACCCCTTCTACTTAAGTAGGTTTTTATCTATAAATATAATAAAAATAGATATCTCTAGTGCTATAAAGTATATATCTATATACCTTAGCAGGTCCTATAGTAACTATATAACTATTAGATATATATTAAGTGTTATATAACTATAAGCAGTAGTTACAAAATTATATACTATTAGATAGATTCTAATTATTATAGTATTAATAACTATTATTACGCATTATAAGCGTTTTTAAGAGTTAGGGGGGTGGGGTAGGGTGGCAGGCAGGGGGTATATAGGCTTTCCGGTTTGGGTCTAGTAGGTCTAGGTATATTATAGTTCCAATCCTATTAGTTATATTATATCTATTAATCTACTAAGACCTATACTATACTATATCTAGCTATACTACTTCTAACTTAGGCTTTTTAGAGGTCTAGTATTCTATATCCACTTAATAAGTCTATTATCTATAAAAGCAACTATTCTAATATAGCTAAATCCTTACTATAGCTATTTAAGCTTATCTATAAATTATTAATTATGAATTTATCCTATTATATTATTAATAAAAGTTAATTATATACTACTATATTTATATTAGTATATATAAGTATAGTATAAGGTAGTAATAAACTTACCTTACTATAACTATAATAATACTTAAGGACGGGAAGAACCTATAAAGTAGTTAGCTTTAATTATAACCACTAATCAATAAGCTATAAGTTCTAACTTATAATAATAGAGTATTTTAAAGCCACTAGATATCCTAATCCACCTATATAATAAAGTTCTTAACCTTTATAATATATAACTTAGTTACTTTAATAGCATTAATTTTAATAATCAGTAGGTTATCCTTATTATATCTAACCTTCTATAGGTCTAACAGCTTATCCTTCTTATCTAGCACCTCTATAGATATAATAATAATAAATACGTAACGCTTCTCTATTATATAGATAAAGCTCTAGTTAATATAGTCTATTTAACTATAATACTAGATATAGTTACTATATTAAAAAATGAATCACTAGAAATCCCTAGACGCAGTAGTTATGAATATTAGTTATTATCTATCTTAAACATTAATATATTACTCTTATTATTTAAATATAAAGACTATTTTAAGTAATTACCTAATATTATTATAGAAGCTACTATAATAGCAATCTAGTTACTAGGACGCTAGCTTTCTATTAGAGCGCTAACTCAGCACTATTACTCAGGGCTATCACTAATCCTATACTAATATTAGCTATTATTACTTAAGTTCAGGCTATTATCAGACTATTATTACTTAAGCTCAGGCTATTATTACTTAAGTTTAGACTATTATTACTTAAGCTTAGGCTATTATTACTTAAGCTCAGGCTATTATCACTTAAGTTTAGACTATTATTAGTATTATTAAAATCATTAAAAACCTAAGTAGATTTATAGTATTATTTTCTTAATAGTACGTAAGTATAGTATTAAATAAATAAGTAGTATTATTTTAGTATCCTCTATGCTATATAAAGCTATATTTATCTTAATAAATTCTATAATATATAAAGAGTGGTTAATAATCAAAGCTAGAAGGTTAAACTCTACTATTTCAGCATTATTATTATATCCTTATAGCCAAAAAAGACACCTTCTTATATACTAAATTGCTCTATAGCGCTACTATATATAACGTCTAAAGTTATTTTAAAATATATAGCAAAATGCTCTGTATATATTATTAAAATAATATTAATATGGTTAATAGTGCCTATTATATAATTAATAGCAATCTACTATAATAATAGCTAAAGGCTGTTTTTAATAAAATACCTCTACTTTTAGGCTACTAGCCTAGAATGCTTAGTATAATAACTTATAGGCCTAATAGAGTAGATGGAAACTAAACTATATAGGTACTTACTGATCAGTAAATATAACCTTATTAGCCCACTAAATAGCCTTATATATAAATATATACTTAGTGTCTAAGCTATAATTATCTATATATGCTCCTTATAGAGCTTGCTTAAAAGTATCTAATATATTTCTATGCTTTATAGAGAGCTATCCACCCTTATTAATTAGGTATAAGGTGCCCCTTATTATAATAGAGCTAATAATAGTTATATTATAGTAGTTAGTATTAACTATATATATATCTATCTTAATATCTAAGTTCTCCTCTAAAGTTCTTTTAATTAGTTTAGGGTAAGATATTATTAAATAAAGTTAGGTATATATTATAAAGACTAGTTATCTACTTTATAAGGTTACTATCACTCTATTAAAAAGCATTATATAGAATAAGTTTAATAGTAATCTATATATTTACCTTCTTAAGAAGTATCTTTATAATATTAATGCTATTTATTATACTAACTACCTTCTTAAAGTACCTATACTAAAAGTTAGTATAAGGCTTAATAGTATAGATAAGGATTAGGGTAGATATATTACTCTAATAGGGTAGTAGATATAGAGAAAAAAGAAAAGAATAATCTATACTAGTTCTCACTAATTAAGGTGTTAATATTAACTAATAATATATACTTATTCTAAATTATACTATAATATACTCTAAGGTGGACGTTTAGCTATATATATACTACTTTATATAAATCAGTTACTACTATAGCTGCTCTATCTTAATAAACAGTAACACTATATCTTAGTGCTATATAGCTAGTCTTAAAATTATAATATTAAATATCTATATTAAGTCTTTAGCACTAGATACTATTAATTACTAGTAACTTAGAGTAGTAGATAGCTAGCCTTATAGAGTAATAAAAGAGTAATAACTTAGAGTAATAGAGAGATAAGCTCTATAACTAATAACACTCTATATCTAAGAATTATTAATAATTAACTAATTTATAAACTAGCAGAAATATTAGTATATATAATATAATATAATTATATATAAGAGTATAGCTATAGGCCTTAACTAGGAAGAGCTAGAATGCTAAATATAGGTGTCTGTTACTATATTAGACTATTACTTAACGTTCTAAGTCTGTTATGCTTAGAGTTTTTTCTAAGATATATATAGTAGCTGCCTACTAGCTAACCTTTTACTGATTATATATCTATATATATATATCTAATCCTTATTCCCTTATAATTGCTTCCCTCTCTAAAGTCTTAGTTTCTAAGGTATTATATAGAGCTTATAGCTCTTTAGTGGTCTTTGCTACTTAGTAGCTAATTAGTTAGTATAAGTCAGGCTATATAATATTTAAGTTATAATAGCTATTATACTATATAACCTTTATTCCTTCCTTTACTAGATAGAGGTAACTATAGTGAGTAATATATTTTTATTACTAATTATTACTATTATTTATATATATCTATTAGGTTAATTTTTCTAATTAGTTACTAACTATTAGGTAACAGGTTTATAGTATATATCTATTATAATTATTATATCCTATTACTAAATAATCCCTTAAGTATAAAAGGGTTTCTTCTTCTAAGATCTCTAATCTTAGAAATTTCTTCTCTTAGCTATACTTTTTTCTCTTTCTTTTCCTTAACTAGTAGCTCTCTTTTACTGCTAGTTTACTAATTATTTACCTTAATTATTATATCTCTGTTTCTATCTATTTCTTTTTTTTCTATCTTCTTTTTTTTTCTATCTTTATCTCTATCTATTTACTAATAAATTGCTATAATATCTTATATTACTTATATAGGTATAGTTTTTATAAAGTTTTTCTATAAGTCTAAGAACCTTTTTAGTAATCTAACTAGTAATACTAATAGTAGCTATCTCTATCTTAACTGCCTTTTTAAGATATACCTTAATATCCTTAACCTTTACTATATATATAGTAACTATATATAGAAGTACCTGCTTTATGATTTTAATAAGAAGAAGTGTTTAGCTATAAGTTTGCTAAATTATTACTAACTATTTATTATATTCTAACCTCTTTTTAAGTTTCTTAAAAGCTTTAGGGTGCTGCTTAGGCTACTTAAAATATATTTTACTAAATTAAGCTCTAGAAGTAAGAGGGCTCTCTTACTTCTTATTATTATTTCTAACTTTTATAATTACTTACTAACTACTTAGCAGCTTAGAAATAGGTTAGTAAGCTTATTTATAACCTTACTACTACTACTAGCTCCTAAAATATAGAGCAGTTATAGTTATAGGAGCTCTCTTCTATTTATAAGTATCTTTTCTTTAATATTATAGTCTAAGTATAATTATTATTACCTTTTCTTTACTAAACGTTTACTATTAATAATAATTTAGATAAGCACTCTTTATAATAGTATTAATATTCTTTAGTAACTAAATACTACCTAGCTACCCTATATCTATAATAATACTCTAGCTATATATCTCTCTAATAAGATTAACTAACTACTTAATAACTCTTTAATAAAGCCTGTCTCTAAGATTCTATATAAGTATAATATTAATAAGTTTCCTGCTTTTTATAATAAGTTCTAGGAGAGCCTTATTGCTTTTATAATAAATAATATCTCTGCCTGCTTTATTACTATTACTAGTATCTATCTAGTCTTATATATCTCTTTTCTCTATACTCTAACTAAGAAGTATAGCTTAGAAGGTAGTAAAAGCTTAGTAAAAAAGAAGCTAGCTATTAAGATCTCTAATAAGTCTAATAATATATCTTAGGTAGTAGGTAGTTAGCCTATTAGTAGTAATAATAATAGTAGTAATAGTAATAGTAATACTAGTAGTAATAGTAATATAGATAGTAGTAATATTAGTAGTAGTAGTATTAGCTATACCCCTTCTCCTAGTAGTATTACTACTTATAGTAGTAAATCTACTAGGAGCTCTAAGCCTTTACTAAATAGTAGCTATAATATCTATAGTAGTTATAGTTATAGTTATAGTTATAGTTATAGTTATAGTAGCTAGTAGTTAGCTATAGTAAATTATTAGCTGCCTTTTTCTGTTTTTTTATAGAATAATACTCTCTTTTTCTACTATATAGTTAGTAGCAGTTTACTACTTATAAATTAAAAGTTTTGCTTTTCTAAACTTAGTTTTATTTTTACCTTTTTATATATCTAACCTTTAGTAATCTATTATTAAAGTCTATATAGCTAGTTATCCTATTTTCTATAGGCTTTTCTAGACTACTTATTAAACTTCTAAACAGCCTCCTATATATTTATTAAGTTCTCTATAGGTTTCTATATATTATACTTTATAGACTATTCTACTTACTTAACTAAGTACTATATATTATTACTATCCTCTTACTATATAATAATCTCCTCTATCTCTTATTTTTCTAGCTTATCTTTAAGCTCTAGATATATAGATAAGTTCTTACTATTTTCTTAGTAACTATTTTATAGCTCTAGTAGGGTAACTAAGAAAATATTATATATTCTCTAGTACTATTCTAGTAGATAGACTCTATAAGTCTATATTTTAACTGCCTTAGTAATAGATACTTTAATAAACCTTAGTGCTAATTTTCTATTCTTAAACTAAAAGTTCTTTATTAATAGCTTAATAACTTATCTCTAATAATAGGTTTGCTCCTTAGACCTTATATTATAATACTTAGCTTATATTACTATTACCTTTAGCTACTATTTCTATACCTTTATATAGAGTTTTATAACATACTTAATCTACTCCTATATACTCTATACTATAACCCTATTTACTAAAATAGTATACTCTATATAGTATAGGTAGTAGCTATATAAAGCTTCTATTAATAAGATACTAGTAGTACTATAGTAACTATTATTATATATAAACTTAGCTTCTAGTAACTATACTATCTATTTATATAGTAACTTACTAGTATAGACTTAGAGATACTTCTCTAGTATCTAATAAGTTCTTTTAGACTACCTATTAGTTTAGAAGTGGTATATTATAGAGAGGCAGCACTTAATAGCTCTCTCTTATATAAACTCTTCCTAAAATTAGCTTATAAGAAGTTTATCTTAGTTATTAATAATACCCTCTAAAGTGCTAAAATAATATTCTATCTATTTATAGATAATCTATACTAGCTTAGTAGTAGTTAGCTACTTAGTAGTTAGAATAAATATAGTAAACTTAGTTATTTTATATACTATAACTAATATAGTATTATACTTACTGCTTTTATACTAATAGCTTATTAGTAACTTAGTAATAAAGTTTAAGCTGATTTCTTAAAATAGATATACTAATAGGGGTAGTAACTATAACTTCTTATAGAGCTTATACCTAAAAATATAGTTTTCTTAGTATATATTATAACTTATAATATAGTTATATATATTAGTAGCTAGGTTTAGCTAATAGAACTTCTTTAAGATTAACTTAGTAGTTTTATTTATTTCTATATAACCTGCTTTATAATTATTATAGTATTAGTAAAGGATCTTAAGTCTTAGTAACCCTTTTTCTGGAATTTCTAACCTTTTCTTATAGAATAATATTCTCTTATTATTAACTATATAACCCCTATAGTTACTAGCTAGTCTATATACTCTCTCTAATTATATCTAGTAATATAAGTTATTAGCTTATAGTTTATAGATAATTCTTTCTATTATCTTAGAGAGTTATTAGCTATATACTATTTTACTTACTATAAGCTCTCTTATAACCTAATATAGAATATACTGTTATGCTATAGTAACTCTAGCTCTAGATAAGTTTTCTTAGTTAATAACTTCTTACTAAGTGTTCTCTATATTATTCTTTATACTTTAGTGTTAGATTATTATAGCTACTATAGTAATAGGAATATTAATATATCTTAGAGAGCTATACTAACTAAAGACTAAGATATCTCTATTTCTAAAGCTATTTATTTCTATTTAGAAGGGGTATACTTTATTTACTTATACTATATTAATAAAGGCTTTTATAGTCTCTATGCTACCTTCTAATATAGTGATCTTTTATTAAAGGTCTATTAGTAGATTAGTAATAAGCTCTAGCTTCCTTACTAGAGTTAGGAGGATATTATTATATTTTACCTCCCCCTCTATATAGTCTAGCTTCCTAGATAGGCTATTAGCTAGGTTTATAACTTCTAATTTATACTCTAGGTTAAAGTTAAATACTAAGAGCTTATATATCTATCTAGTAAGCTTTTCCTAAAGGTTCTATACTAATATACTAATAATCTTTAAGTGTTTAGTAGTTTATAAAAACTGAAATTTCTTTAATATTTCCTATAAGTAGTAAGTTTAGTAGTTTAGACTCTCTATAATAGCTAGAAGCTTTTACTAGTTTATACTCTATTACTACTTTATATTACTAAGCTTCTATAAATAGTAGGTAACTAATTGCTACTAACTATTAATATTCTAAGATAGAATACTAATAATAGCTTTAATAGAGATATCTATCTTAACTCTTATTTTATAGATTAGGTTTTAGTATTAGAGAATAGTTACTAAGTAGAAAGTAAGCTAAAGTCTCTTAAATATTTATTAAGCCTCTTCTAGCTAGTTAAAGTTACCTCCCTTTTTACTATTCTTACTACCTTTTAGGAGAGTAGTTATTAGAGCTACTATATCTAAATATTTTATAATAAACTTATAATAAAAGTTATAGAATCTAAGGAAAACCTAGACCTCTTAGTATATTTTTAATAGCTTCTATTTAGTAACTACTTAGATATAGGTCTTATTTATTAAGATATTCTTAAGTATAATAATATAATCTAGGAATTCTACTTTTTATTAGTAAAAGCTATATTTACTAAGCTTAGTATAAAGTGCTTATTAGTAAAGCTTATAGAATATTTAGTAAAGGTTCTAAGTATACTAGTTTCTTATCTTAGAATATATTATAATATTATCTATATATACTATATAATAAGTATTTAATAGCTTAGTAAGTGCTTAGTAAATATATATCTAGAAGGTTATTAATATATTTATTAGACTAAATAGTATAACTATATACTTAAAATACCTATATCTTATTCTAAATACTATCTTCTAGTAGTTTTCTAGCTTAATATAGATATAGTAATATATATTTTAAAGGTTAATCTTTAAGATCTATTTTACTCTCTAAAGCCTATCTAATAGCTTATTAATAAGAGGGAGTAGATATTAGTTCTTTATTATTACCTTATTTAGGTTTTAATAATCTATATAGAGATATAAGATACTATCTTTCTTTAAAATAAATAAAATAGATATACTTACTTTACTAATTAAGAGTTAGATCTAGCTTATTATTTAGTTATTAGTAATATATTACTAAAGCTCTTTAAGTTACTGCTTATTTAATAAATAGATTAGTTTATAGAGGGGTTTCTTCCCTTTAACTAGGTTAATTATATACTCTATACTCTCTAATATTAGGTATTTCTTTACTACCTGCTTATTAAATATCTCTTATTTACTAAGTAGCTCTAATAGTAGTTTAACCTCTTTTTTAGTAGGGTTATCTTTACCTAATACTTTTAAGAGCATTTTATATAGTAAAATATTTTCTAAAATATATATAATAAATACCTTCTAGCTATTCTTAATAATTTCTTATATAAATACTAATAGTTTAGTAATACTAAAGTGCTTATACTTCTAGGTATTTATCCTAGTGTTAATAATAATACCCTCCTTTTTTATAGAAAGCTAGAATAAAAGGAGGTTACTAATCTCTTTTAGCTAGGAAGTCTTAGTTAATAGTTACTATATCTTTCTTAGCTATCTCTTTAAGTTAAGTAAAAAGAAGGTTAGTTAGTATATATTTTAGCTAGATATAAAGGATCTATTAAACCCTTCTAAGATAAAAGCTTTTACTACTATAAGTTATAGCTATAGTAACTTAATAAGTTAGCTGCTAATAATATTAACTTAGAAATATAAGTCTATATTAATAACTATCTCCTCTTTAGTAAGGTTTTAGAGAATAATTACCTATCTCTTTATAGTATCTTCTCTAGAAAGAGTGTCTAGTTCTAGGGTAGGTATAAAGGTTACTAATAGTAGTTTCTAGTCTATTTATTTTCTAATAAGTTAAGTTTCTTAACCTTCTTAGTTATCTAGATTATATTAACTCTAGTCTTATTAGTATAGAGTTAGAGTACTACTAGCGTTTTATTTATATCTACCTTATCTTCTAAACACTTCTACCTATAATGCTCCTTCTTATTATACTTAAAATATATTATATCTCTAAGTATAGTAGGTCTTATACTAGGATTAAATATAGGCTTATTTAGAGCTATACTCTATAAGCTGCTAGTAGTAAGTTAGTAAGGTATTAGGCTCTAATCTCTCTAGATACCCTTATAGCTAGACCTCTATTATAGAGCCTTCTAGCTAGCTCTTACTAGGAGTAGTTCTCTTAGTATATATTCTTTCTTAGTATATTACTTTCTACTCTTACCTTATAATAGCTTACTACTATATTACTAGTATATTTCCTATAGTTACTCTGCTTTTATAGCTATATCTCTAGGCTTCTTAATTTTAACCTTCTACTACTTAAGCTTTTTATAAAGAAAAGGGGCTAATTTAAAGTATAGAGTATAGACTTTAACCTTATTATTTTCTAGGTTTAGTATATCTAGGTTCTAGTATATTGCTAACTACTTAGTAAAGAATTATATTAGAGACTATATCTCTTTCTAATATATTATATCTAGCTTTTTATAGTATCTCTACTTTTAAAGCTTAAAGTTAATATGCTATTAGTAAGTAAATATTATAAAGTTAGTCTATATAAGATCCCCTTTTAACCTAGTTTTATAGTATCTCTACTAAGTCTATAGGGTTAAATTTATCTTTATAAGTAACTATTAGATCTACTGCTTTAATATATTACTAGTATATAGTTAGTTTCTATTTTTAATTATCTAGATCTAGTTACTAATCTAATCTACTATAAAGTTCTCTATTATAGTATAGTAATTATATATAGGGAGTTTATCCTAATCCTACTATAGGTTTCTAACTACTATATAGTTAGTAAGCTGCTATAAAAGAGTAGTTATTTACTCTTTATATTACTGCTACTATAGCTATATCTATACTATAAGGTCCTCCTACTACCTCTATATAAATATTATAGTCTAGGTTAGAGCTTCTAAGGTGTTATTCTTATATAGAGTATATAATAGAGTGCTATATTAGCTACTTATTATTATATATATATAGAGCAATATCTAAGATCTAGTATGCTCTTAGATAGTTATTCCCTCTAGGATATCTTTTCTAGGCCTATCTGGCTTCTCTTTATAATATCTATATAAACTCCCTTATATCTTAGAACTTAGCAAGTAACTAGGGTTATATTAGCTAAAGCCCTATTAATTATATTCTATATAGCTAACCTAAAGTTCTTTATAGTTAAACTTTACTACTAATTAGTTAGTATACTATTACTTATTTATTTTAGATATTCTAACTAGTACTAGTCTCTTAAATTAAGGTAGAAGTAATAGAATTATAAGAGTATAGCTATAAGTCTTAACTAGGAAGGGCTAGAATACTAAATATAGGTATCTATTACTAGATTAGACTATTACTTAATATTCTAAGTCTATTATACTCAGAGTTTTTTCTAAGGTATATATAGTAGCTGCTTACTAGCTAACCTTTTAGTAATTGCACGTCTATGCATATATACCTAATCCTTATTCTCTTATATTATGATCTTATCTATATTATCTTAATTCTCCTTAAATATCTTTATTCTGACTAGAACACTATTTATCTTTATAAACTAAGTATAAGTCTTTATAATAAAGTTAATAATATTATTATTAATTATTACTTAACTAATATCCTATCTTAACTAGAGCTTACTCTCTTTAAGAAATCAGGGTAAATAAAGAATAGCTATAACTAGTCTTAAAGCAGTATAGAGATAATAATAAACTATTTTATATTAGCTATAAAAGAATAGCTTTAAAGATAGTAAATTAGTGATATAAGATATTCCTAGCTAGGAGAAGACTATTACTTATAGAGTATAGTAGTATAGGCTTTCTTACCTGCCTTAGTAAGTATAGTATTAACTAAGGTTATATATATAAGCTTAGAGATACCTTAATATTTAGAGTGTATAGGATTTAGGGGGTAAGATAGTATAAGTTCTAGAGCAGAGCTAATCTTCTCTAAAATAGATAGCTCTATGCTAATACCCTAAACTATACTATATATATTTCAGTCTACTATAGTCTTAAGTTATAATAAATACTATCTTATAGTATAGTACTAATAGTAATATTAACTATAAGTAAGGATATTAAACTCTAAGATAGTATTTAGGTTACTAAACTAAGCAGTAAGGGCTTTAATAAGGTAGAACTAATAAGACTTAGTAACTCTAAGGCCTTTAAAGCTACTATTATAATCCTATTGTAGTATATCTTCTAAATAACAGAGTATAAGGATAACTATAATTATATCCTCACCTTTAACTAAGACCTTAGCCCTACTTTTAAGTACTCTAAGTAACACTAAGGTATTATTAATAATATTATTAAAAGTTAAGCTATATAGGCTAAGTAAAATAAGTAAGATATTAGCTTATCTTTAACGCTAGGAGATATTAAGATCTATAAGTATAGTATAAAAGCTAACTAATAATATATAGAAATTATAGTAGAGTCTAAATATATCAATAAAATATATAACCAGGTAGCTAATAATATTTCAAGACTTATCCTAACTTTTAAATAAGCTTTAACTATAAGCGTTAAGCTTAAGCTTAGCCCTAATAGGATATATATAATATATAGAAATAAGCTGTCCTAACTTAGCATACTAAATTTAATAAATAATATAGTTATAGTCCTTAAGAAACTAGTTAGGCATATAAATATACTTAGGAAAAGTCTTCTCTTTCTTTAGCCTTCTCTTTAGTGCCTTCTTTAGTACTTACTAGAGATTATAAAGTAACTTACCCTAGTAATAATCATAAATAATACTAAAGTATATCTCTACTAGCTAAGTCTCTAGGATATAAGTAATAATATTAGTTAGGATTAACTTATTATACTTAATATTCACTAATTACTATATAAGAGGGTATAATATTAAGAAGAAAGGGTTATAATTAGTAATAGGTCTAAACACTTTTTAGATCTAAAGAGTACCCTCTTCTAGACTCTAAGTATAATAAGTTATATAATAATTAAGTCTAACAGCAATAACCTAACTAATATAGAAAAGATTAGTATTAACTAGCTAATAAGTATAGCTTTCTTACTAATAGTAGTAAAGCATAAAGTCAGACAGTAATACTATCTCCTTATTTCTATTAGTATCTATAATATAAGTAAATATACTAAATATTATTTAAGTAAATAAGGCCTAGCTATAAGACTAGTATAGCTAATAGGAAATATTAATAAAATAAGTAAGACTTTTATATATATCCTTAGTAATATCTAATAACAGGAAGTTAATAAATAAGTTTATTAAGTTAAGGAGGTATATATTAGCTATAATTAGCTATCTATTATTTATATTAAGCTTCTATATAGTATATTTTGTTAGTAGCTTCTTAGCTTTAAGGGGAACCTATATATACCTTATATTAATAAGGAAAAATCAATAAGAGATATAATTCTTTAATATTAATAACTAGCTAGGTAAGTCAGCAAGCTTAAATAGATTATTAAGCTTAGTTTAGTTATTACTAACAGTTAAGAGACTAAGAATTTCTCTTAAGATAGTATACTAAGTATAGTTAACGCTAAAGATATAAATATATAAACTAAAAGCTATATCAAAATCTAAGAGATTCTGGAATATATTCTGAGGATACTCCTTAAAAACTAAAGGGTTTACTAATATACTCTCAGTAATACTATACTCTTTAATATCTTAGCTACTATTAGTTATACTAAGCTTAGCTTCTATCTCTATATCTAACTTAGGATACTCTTTAAAAAGGTTATAAGAACAGCTATATAGATTAAAAGAGAAGTAGAAAAGCTTCCAAAGTAGTATAAATAGATTTCGGGCAATGAATAGTGTATAAGGGTAACCTTTCGGGTTTGTTGCATAATATTTAAATAGAGAGAGAAATTTAGATATAAATTAATATTAATATTAATAACTGCATATGTATCTAAGGCCTTAAAAGGCAGGGGAAAAGGTAGGTATATATAGATAATTTAGTTCCTGAGGCTTCATAAGTGCTTACGCGGTCTTACGCGGCTTTTCCGCTTAGTCATAGACCTTAGTAAGCAGCATAAGTATCTAAGTTTAGCAAATATTACCGTATTTAGTAATAATAAGCTATAAGGTTTAACTTAAAGTTAAAGTTTAACCTTGTTCTCAAATCTTATTATTCCTTGTAAAGTATATTATATGATGACGTAATATACGTAAAATGATATATATACTAAAATATGCCACTTTCAGCAAGGATTTTAAATATATTATCTATTTTCTAATACCCCTTATATTCATAGAGTTATAACACTCTAAAGGTATAGTGATAATAATATATAAGTTTCTTTTATAGCAAATAGGAATAATATATTTCTTATAAAGGTTAGTATTAATATCTTTAGGATCTAAATTATTATTTATAATACTCTTACTAAAATCTAGTATATTAAGGAGTTCTCTAAGATTAAATCTAGTATGTAGCTCTCTATCTATATAATTACTATAAAGAAGGTTCTTAGTAAGCTTAGTAATATTTAGTAAGATTTATTAATTATAGAAAACTTAATAAGAAATATATAGACTAACCTCTATTAGTATTAATTAATAAAGAATTATTATTACTATTATCCTTAGCTTTAACTAAACCCTCTATATCTTTATTATCTTTATTACTAGTTTGCTGATTATTATTATTACTATTATTAACACTAATATTAGCTATTAAATTATCTATTCTAAAGACAGAGTTATTATATCTTTACTTAATCTCTTCTTTAATCTCTTCCTTAGTATTAGTTATCTCTAAGTTATTATCTTCTTAAGTAGCCTCACTCTATTATACTTAAGGAACTAATATATAACCTTAATAGCCTAAGTCTAATTTATTATTAGGATCTTAGGTAGCACTAATAGCTATATTAAAGTAATAGCTATAATCTATAATAATTACTACTATTATACTCTATTTATAAGGCTTAACTTTAGGCTTCTAGAGAGAAACTTCTAACTAAAAGAAATTATATAGTAATAGTATAAAGCAGGAGATACTAAAGGCAGGAGTAAGTAGGTTATATATCTTTAGACTCTAATACCTAAAAGAACTAATTAAACTATTACTAAGTAATAATCTATCTCTAGACCTATTTTTCTAGCTATAGTCTTAGGCACTAAGATAGATTTACTATAGCATTTACCTCACTTTAGGCTATCTATCTTTACTTATTTATAGCTAAATTATTATTATTTTTCTTTTAGCTATCTCTAGCTTTTCCTCTAATATATCTTAGCTAGCCTTTTGTTTTTTTAATCCTACCTCTCTATACTCTTAAACTTAAACTTAAATATATCCCCTCTTTATAGCACTACTAATATAAACACTAAAACTAATAAAATATATTATTATGTCTCTATAAGATATAGCACTCTACTTATAGCAGTAATTAGTTTAGTAAGGGTTTCTATAGCTATAGAACTTCTAGCACCCCCTATAGTAGCTATAGTAGCTATAATTATAGTAATATATAAAATAAGACCTCTAGCTTCCCTACTGCTCCTAGTATCTCTAGCTCTCCTGCTACTTATAGCTAGTTTAGTAGCCCTACTTTATCTAGTCCTTCTAGTTCTTTTAGTCCTTCTAGTTAGACTAGCACTTTTAGTTAGACTAGTACTTCTTAAAATACTCCTTAGACCCCTAGTTATATTATAAGTTTATTATCTATTATGATTAATTTTATTAAAAAAACTACTAACTTAGTATAGCAGCTTTATAAGATTTTTGTTTACTAAATTAATACTAATACTATAATCACTAAGCTTACTAAAAACTATCTAGAGACTTTTCTTTAGGCTCTTTATATTAATATTATTACTCTTAAGAACACTCCTAACTAGTATCTTATTTTTAATAAGTAGTATAATATTATTACTCTTAGCACTACTAGCTAGGGTTCTAAGAAGTATTACTATAATAATAGTAATATTTCCCTTAGTATTACTATCCTTAATATCCTCACTAGCTTGCTTAATAAGCTTAAGGAGGAGCTATATAATAAGCTTAACTAGGTCTGCTATTAAAACCAGGTTATATTTGACTTAAACTACTTTATCTTCTCTATTATTACTAAGGTCTTTAGTAAGTATAAGCTTAGCACTAAGAAGCTTATTAAACTTTAAGATAAGATACTTAGCTAGTACTATAATTTCTAGTATAAGTTCTTATTTAATAACTTTAAGAATTAATATAAAAAGTTTATTATTAACTATCTAGAGGTTTTTAATCTATATACTAAGAACCTTAAGATAGATAGGGTTACTACTAGCTAGTTTATAGCCCTACTAAATAGTACTATAGATAAGTTAACTTTTAAGGCTATCTAGGGCTTTACTACTAACTATATTAACTACTCTTTAATTCTTAGCCTTTTTAGTTCTTAACTTACTATATACTTTATTTATATTATCTTTATAATCTTAGCGCCTAAGGCTTTTAGCCTTATTCTTAAGGAGAAAGCTATTAATAATAAAACTACCTATAGTAAGAAGAAGGATCATAATACCTATAATAAGATTATTAAGATCTATAAGAGCCTAGCTATCTACTCTAAGTTTTAGTATATTAATAAGTCCCTATTTACCTAAGTTTAGCCTGAGAAGTCTAACTATAATACTGAGCTCTCTTATACTAAAAGGTCCTAAATAATAATATCTAGAATAATAAGAAGGATACTCCTCCTCTCCCTCCTAACTATACTACTTATTAACCTATTACTAACTTCTATTTACTAAACCTCTATACTTCTAGCAGTATCTTTGATATAATATCTACTCCTAGTATAAGCTACTCTACTGCTAGCTGCCTCTAGGCTTCTGCCTCTATTAATAATATTACTTAGCAGGAGCTTAATAATCCCTTTATAGATATTAAGGCTAATTAAGGCTCTAATAATATACTTAGTAATAACTTTATTAACCTTAATAAGAGCTTTATAACTAGCTTTAAATCTGTTTCTAAAACTATAGTTAGTAACTCTATTTTACCTTCTGTTCTTTATAATATTTATTACTATGGCTAAGTTACTCTATCTAATATATATTATTATTTATCTTCTTTCTCTTTTCTTATATAGTATAAATAATAGTATATATAACCTTTAGAGTTAAAATGGATAGAAATAGGTTAGAATAGTATAGATAATAGATATAGTATTATATAGAGTTTATATATAAGATATAAGGGTTTAGTATAGCAGTCTTAGGATAGTCTTAGAATAGTTTTAGTCTTTATAGCAGTACTTAAAAGAATTTAAATAGATTATATAATTTATAATTACTTTTATACTCTTTAATTTAAGTAAGTTAGCTTATAGACACACTATCTAGCTAAATAACCCACTATATTTTTAATAGACTTTTAATATAGAAAAATATTAAGGATAATAAGGCGCTATTATTTATATTTAATATATTATATATAAGGAATCTTAGGAATTAATATCTTTATTTGTTTTCTGCCTATATAGTAATATAGCCTAAAATATAAATAAAACCATACTATAATAAAACACAGACTAATATTATTTAGAATAAAGATATAAATTAAATATATTATAATTACTATTTTCAATATTATAATTTTTGTTTGAGAATTAACTACTAAAAGAATTAAGCTATTACTATAACTTTAGCTACTAAATCTCAGTAAGCCAGCCCTCTATCTTTAGATATCTTAGTTATAATAATAGAAGTTATAATTAAACTACACACTATATAAGGTATTAGCTTTCTAAGAGCTAGCCTAACAGCAGAGGCTGCTTATTATATTATATATAAGCACTTAAATAAAGAGCTTAGCATTAAGACTAGGGATATATTTAATAATAATATTAGTAGTAACTAATGTTAGGTAAGATATATCTATAATAATAAACTATAAGCTAATATACCTTCCAGCAGGATTAATATAATATAATTGATAACAAAAAGCAAGATAGCAATAATAAATATATTATTAACCTAGTTAGAGCTTTTAAATAGCTAGAGGCAGAGTATATATACTAGCAATTTTAGGAGAATAAGAAGCAGCTATATTACTACTTAGAGGCTAAGGGGAATAAGTATTATATTAATGCAATAAAGATATTAAACACAGTAGATAATTAAGGATATTAGAATTAGTAATTAAGGGTAGTATCTATGTAGTTAGTATAGCTTAGTTAATAGCAGGATAGATATATTTATAATATCTATAAATTACAGAATACCACAAAAATATACTTAGCCCTAATAACTCTCTAAAACCCTTATAACGCTTGATAACACTTAGATAATTAGTAACACTTATAGGCGCAGTAACAGTAAGTTATTATTAGCTAATAGGTATGGAGCGCTAACTATAGTTATAGATACACCCCGCCTACTAGTAAGGTATATAGAGATAAATAACCTATAGATAGTCTATAAAAGATATATATAGTTATACTTATAGCTTAGACACTTTAAATAATACTTATAATTATAGCTTATTTTAATCTAAAGATTTATTGGTTTAATATTATAAATACCTTCCTAAATACTAAAATACTAAATAGAGAGCTAGTTATTTATACGTTATCTAAGAGTTTTAAGTAAGATAATAAGTATATTAAACTTAAATAGGCTTTATATAGACTAAGGAAGTTACTATACTTATAGTATAAAGACTTTAGCTTAATACTCTATAATCTTAGTTTAGAGCTATATAGTAAGGATTCTTATATATTTATAGATCTAAACTATAAAGTCTATATCCTCTTCTATATTAATAACTTCCTTATTTTCTTCTATAAAACTAACTAAGAGAAGAGCTAAAGAGTAATAAGAAATCTTAAAAGTAGATATATACTTTGAAACTAAAGCTTTATAAAATAGTTTCTTAAGATATATATTATATAAAACAGAATAGTATACTAAATCTAGCTTATATATAATATATATATTAATAGGATAGTAAGGAGATTTAAATTTATAGATAGTATTTACCTAGCTATATTACTACTAATTATTAAATTTAAAAAGAATATTTTCCAAACTATAAAGATATAGATAAAGAAGTTTTAGGGGAAAGTTAGTTCTATTCTATATACTATATTTATAGTATACCTAGATATAGTATTTATAGCTTTATAACTTTCTTAATTTCTAATAAACCTTTCTAAAATATACTTAGTAACAGCAAACTAGATAATTAGATATCTATACTTAATATACTTCTTTATAATTAGCTATAGATATATAGAGGGTAGTTAGAAACTTCTAATTATAGAAGATATATTATTTACTAATAATAAAGAGATATAGAGATCCTTATAAAGATATATTATCTTACTTTTTAGAGATACTATTTACTAAAAGGCTGCATAGTAAAGTATAGTTATAATATTAATAATAGAAGCAGAATGTCTAAGCCTTAGGTAAATAGTAAAAACAGTAATAGCACTATAGACGCTCTTTTAGGATATATATCTTAACCTTATAGATATCTAGAAAGCCTATTATAATAATTAGCAAACTATATACCTTATTATAAACTTAGAAAAGCATATTATAATATAACTTAGATATATTAATATCTAGAATATATAGTTATACTAAGAATACTTAGCAGGATTATTTAAAGTTATTTATATATTAATAAACTAGATATTAGTAAATAGACTAATAAAAAACCTACTAAGAGCTAAGTTAAAGCACTTTAGATTAATATTAAACCTTATAAATATATAAAGTAAGATTATAATACTAAAATAAGAACTAAATAGTAAATCTCTCTTAATTTAGAGTAAAGCCCCTAAAGTATAATAGCTTTTATAAATCTAGACTAGGATAGCCTTAACTACTATCCTGGCTTCCTAAATATAATATTCTTAATAATATAAGTAGGTACTACTAAGATAGGTTTATAATATTAAACTAAAGTCCTTAGTTATATACTAAGCCTAATAGCTCCTAGTTAAGTTTATAATTATCTTATAAAGCATATATAGCACTATATAACTAGCTAATAGTAGTTTTTTAGGCTTTAAAAAGCTTTTCTTCTAGAATATATAAAAGAGAACCTAATATATACTATAGAATAATTACTATAATAAAGGTAAATATATAAGTATAGCCCTTATAGTTAGTATATTAATATCTAGTACCTCTAAAGCACCTTCTAAATAAGCAGCTAGCTACTCTACTATATATATAACCCTTATAGGGCTTATTATATTCCTTATAGTTTAGAGAGGAAATCTCTATAGTGTTTCTACTATAAATTATTAACTTATTATTAAACCTAGTAAAGAGAGTTTTACCCTTATTAAAGAGAATAAAGTCCTTATTATCCTGCTTATTAAAATTCTTATTAGAGAAGTAAGGTCTATAGTTTAGTAAAGCAGAATAAAGTCTAGAGCTATAAACTACTAAAACACTTTTATACTATTTACTTAGATATAGAGACTAAACGGCTATAACTAGAGCCTGCTTTTAGGTAGTTATACTATATACTACTAAATAATAATAAGAAGATATTAATAAAAAGGGATTATAAATATATTAAGAAGTTTCTAATTAGGAAGCTACTAAAAAGCCTTTTTAAGAGCCTTATCTATAGCTCTCTAGCTAGAAAGTGCTTAGTAGAAAGCTAAATAAGAGTTAGAATATTAAATAAAGAATTAGAGATATTAAATATATAATACTTAATAATATAGTTAGGTTAGGTATATTAAATAATAGCCCCTCTTACCTTATTATCCTTATTACTAATAGGTAATTTAGAGTAGAGAGAGAGAGTAAGTTTATTATTATTAATAATAGCCTCTCTCTCTTTATTACCTAAGTTACTATTAGATAACTAAGTATAGAGAGTGAGAATAAGCTTATTAATACTCTTCTCCTCTATAGATTTCTTATTAATATACTTAATAGCAGCCTCTCCCTCCTTTATGACTAAGTTATTATTAAATAACTAGCTATAGAGAGGAAAAGCTAGCTTATTAATAGCCTCCTCCTTAACTTATTTAGTAAGCTTATACTTATATATCTTTTTAGTAATATAGCAGGCCTTTTTATAGACCTTTTTATTAGCTACTCACTAAGCTAAGTTAGACAGCTTATTAAAAGGTATATTTTATAAAATAGTTAGTAATAATTAAAATAATTATTAAAATTAGAATATAATATATATATAATTATTATATAGATATTTAGGTTAATATATAGTTATAATATAGCTTTTAGAAAGAGAAAGTAAGAGTAAATAAGCTACCTAGAATTTATAAAAAGCAGTAAGTAGCATACTAACTTAAATAGTACTAAGGAAAAAACTTTAATATCTTAGATAGAAGGAGCAACTTTAGAATTAAACCTAGCTATATCTTTCTAAATAAATAATATTACTCAAAGCTATAAAATAATAATTTAGTAGTTAAATAATCCTTTATAAAATATTTCCTTTATTATAAGAGGGTATTTATATTAGAGGATCTTATTTATAAAATAAGTTTAGATAGTTATAAATAGGATTTTCTAGCTTATTATAACTTTTTATATATAGTGTTTAGTTATAGTTTATAACTAGGGGGTATATTATAACCTAAGTTATATAGATATAGCTAATTCTAGCTTTACTAATTAGGTGCTGCTAATTTAGGTTTTAGTATACTTAAGTGAGGCACTATAGAATAGGATCTAGAATAGGTCTATACTAGCAGAATAATACTTACCTACTAGTAAATAGTAACTTAGTATATATACTATAGAATATACTTTAGGTATACTAATTTGCCACTTTATAGTTAGAAGGTTAAGGTTAAATTTATATATATTCTAATATATATTCTAACGTGCTATAATAGACACTAATAGCACCCTAACTCTATACTAATAAGGCTAGAGTTAATATAATCCAGACCACTAAAGAGATTAAGAAACTTAACTTATTAAAAGATAAATAGGCTAGAGGCTAGCTTTAGTAACTCTTATATCTACTCTAAAACTAGATATTCTTTCTAAAAAAGATACTATAAAGAGATAAGTAATTATTCTCTAAAACCTCACTAAGGAGAAAGTAGTTATTAATATAAACTTATATTCCTAAGTTAATATTATTAATAGTTAACTTATTAAGTTACTATAGCTATAACCTATAGTAATAAAGATCTCTATCTTAAAAGGGTTTAATGAGTTCTCTATATCTAGCTAAAATATATACTAACTAACCTTCTTTTTACTTAACTTAAAGAGGTAGCTAAGAAAGATCTAATAACTATTTACTAAGGCTTTCTAGCTAAAAGGAACTAATAATCTCTTTCTATTCTAGCTCTTTATAGAAAAGAAAGATATTATTATTAATATTAGGATAAATACCTAAAAGTATAAGCACTTTAGTATTACTAAACTATTAGCTTTTATATAAGGAATTATTAAAAATAGCTAGAAGGTATTTATTATATATATTTTAGGAAATATTTTACTATATAAAATGCTCTTAGAGATATTAAGTAAAGATAACCCTACTAAAAAGGAGATTAAACTACTACTAAAGCTACTTAGTAAATAGAAGATATTTAATAAGCAGACAGTAAAGAAATATCTAATACTAAAAAGTATAAAGTATATAATTAACTTAATTAAAGAGAAGAAATCTCTTTATAGACTAATTTACTTATTAAATAAATAGTAACTTAAAGAGCTTTAGTAATATATTATTAATAACTAAGTAATAAACTAGATTTAACTCTTAATTAGTAAGATAGATATATCTATTCTATTTATTCTCAAGAAGAATAGCACTTTATATCTTTATATAGATTATAAAGGCCTAAATAAGGTAATAATAAAGAACTAATATCTACTCCCTCTTATTAATAAGCTATTAAATAGGCTTTAGAGAGTAAAATAGATCTTAAAGATTAATCTTTAGGATATATACTACTATATCTATATTAAGCTAGAAAACTATTAGAAAATAGTATTTAGGATAAGATATAGATATTTTAAGTATATAGTTATGCTATTTAGCCTAATAAATATCTTAGTAATCTTCTAGATATATATTTACTAAGTGCTTACTAAGTTATTAAATATTTACTATATAGTATATATAGATAATATTATAATATACTCTAAGATAAGAAACTAATATACTTAGAATCTTTACTAAGTACTTTATAAAGTTTATTAATAAACACTCTATACTAAGCTTAGTAAATATAGCTTTTATTAATAGAGAGTAGAATTTCTAAGTTATATTATTATACTTAAGAGTATATTAATAGATAAGATCTATATCTAAGTAGTTACTAAATATAAGCTACTAAAGATATATTAAGAGGTTTAGGTTTTCCTTAGATTTTATAACTTTTACTATAAGTTTATTATAGATTATTTAGATATAGTAGCCTTAATAACTAGTCTTTTAAAAGGTAGTAAGAATAATAATAAGAGAGATAACTTTAACTAACTAAAGAAGGCTTAATAGATATTTAAGAGACTTTAGCTTACTTTCTACTTAGTAACTATTCTCTAATACTAAAACCTAATTTATAAAATAAGAGTTAAGATAGATATCTCTATTAAGGCTATTATAGATACTCTTTCTTAGAATATTAATAGTTAGTAGTAATTAGTTATTTATTATTTATAGAAGCTTAGTAATATAGAGCAGTAATAGAGTACTAGCTAGTAGAAGCTTTTAGCTATTATTAAGAGCCTAAATTACTAGGCACTTAAGGGTATTATTAATATATTAGTATAGAACCTTTAGGAAAAGCTTACTAAATAAATATATAAACTCTTAGTATTTAACTTTAACCTAGAGTATAGATTAGAGATTATAAACCTAGCTAATAGCCTATCTAAAAGGCTAAACTATATAGAGAGAGAAGTAAAATATAATAATATCCTCCTAACCTTAATAAAAAAACTAAGGCTTATTATTAATATATTAATAAATCTTTAGAAAAAGATTACTATATTAAAAAATAATATAGAGACTATAAAAGCCTTTATTAATACTATATAAGTAAATAAAGTATACCCTTTTTAAATAGAAATAAATAGCTTTAGGAATATAGATACCTTAGTTTCTAGTTAGCACTATACTCTAAGATATATTAATATTTCTATTACTATAGCAGCTATAATAACTTAATACTAAAGTATAAGGAGTAATATAGAAAATAATTAGTAAGAGGTTATTAACTAAGAGAACTTATCTAGAGCTAGAATTAGTATAGTATAATAATATATTCTATATTAACTTATAAAAAAGCTTATAGTAAGTAAAATAGTATATAGCTAGTAACTTTCTGAGATAATAAAAAGAATTATCTATAAACTATAGACTAATAACTTATATTATTAAATATAATTAAAGAGATTATATAAACTAATTAGTAACTATAAAGGCTATATAGTTAATAATAAGGAAATATTATTCTATAAAAAAAGGTTAGAGATCCTAAAGAAAGAGTTACTAAGACTTAAGATTCTTTGCTAATACTATAATAACTAAAGAGCAAACTATATAGAGATAAATAAGACTACTAAGTTAATCTTAAGAAAGTTCTATTAGCTAAACCTAGCTACTAATATATATAACTATATTATAAGTTATAATATATACTAAGGAAACTATATCTCTAGGTATAAGCTATATAGAAAGTTATAATTACTATCCCTACTAATATACCTATTTTAAGAAATCAGCTTAGATTTTATTACTAAATTACTAATAAGCTATTAATATAAAGGCAGTAAGTATAATATTATCTTAGTTATAGTATATAGAATAACTAGGTTTACTATATTTATTTTAATAAATAAGTAGCTAACTACTGCTAAGCTAGTATAAATTATCTATAAATAGATAGAATATTATTTTAGCACCCTAAAGAGTATTATTAATAACTAAGATAAACTTTTTATAAGCTAAATTTAGAAAGAGTTTATATAGAAAAGAGCTATTAAGCACTACCTCTCTATAGTATACTACTTCTAAACTAATAAATAGTCTAAAAGAACTTATTAAATACTAGAGAAATATCTATAGATTTATATTAATAAGTTACTATATAAATAGATAGTATAGTTACTAAAAGCTAAGTTTACATATAATAATAGTTACTATAACACTACTAATATCTTATTTATAGAGGCTTTATATAGCTACTACTTATATTATATAGAGTATATTACTCTAGCAGATAGAGTTATAGTATAGAGTATAAGAGAGCAGATTAAGTATATTATAAATCTCTATATAAAGGTATAGAAATAGTAGCTAAAGGTAATAGTAATATAGACTAAATATTATAATATAAAGTATAAAAAGTAAACCTATTATTAAAGATAGGTTATTAAGCTATTAATAAAGAACTTTTAGTTTAAGAATAGAAAATTAGCACTAAGATTTATTAAAGTATTTATTATAGAGGTAATTAGTATATAAATCTATAGAGTCTATCTACTATAATAATACTAAAGAATATATAATATTCTCTTAGTTACCCCTACTAAAGCTATAAAATAGTTACTAAGGTAATAGTAAGAACTTATCTATATATCTAGAGCTTAAGGATAAGCTAGAAGAATAAAGGATAGAGAAGATTATTAAATAGCAAGAGGATAGTAATAATATATAGTACTTAGTTAAGTAGGTAGAATAGTCTATAGAGTATAATATATAGAAGCTTATAGAAAACCTAATAAATATATAAGAAGCTATTTATAAATTTAATAAGTAGTTTAAAGAGGTTTATAAAAAATAGAATAATTAGCTACTTAGACTTTAGTAATATATCACTAAAGATTAGATATATATAGAGGTAAAAATATACTTAAATTAGAGAAAGCAAAACTTTTAATTTATAAATAGCAAACTACTACTAACTATATAGTAGAGAAAGAGAGTATTATTCTATAGAAAAATAGGAAAAAATAGTTAATAATCTACTATAGCTAATTACTAACTATAACTATAACTATAACTATAACTATAGCTATAATAGTAATAGTTACTATAGCTACTATTTAGTAAAGGCTTAAAACCTCTTACTACTATAAGTAGTAATACTATTAAGAAAGGAGATATTAAAGGAACTACTACTAATATTACTATTACTAACACTGCTACTATCTATATTATTACTACTATTAATACTACTATTATTACTATTATTATTATTATTATTACTAATAGGCTAACTACTTACTGCTTAAGACTTATTATTAAACTTATTAAAAACCTTAATAGCTAGCTTTTTCTTTACTAAGCTCTTACTACTCTCTAGGCTATACCTTTTAATAAGAGTATAGAGAAAGGAGGTATATAAAATAAACTAAATATTAATAATAGTAATAAAGTAGATAGAGATATTACTTACTATAAAGGTAATAAGATATACCTAGAGAGTATTATAGAAAGTAGGAAACTTATTAATAAGGTATTTATATATAATCTTAGGAACTACTATTATTAAAGGGTTATTAAGTAGTTAGTTAATTTTATTAAAGAGATATATAGCTAGGGTATTATTATAGATATATAGTAGCTAGGTAATATTTAGTTACTAGAGAATATTAATGTTATTATAGAGAGTACTAACCTAACTTATTAATAGTAAATAATTAGTAAAGAGAGAGTAAAAATAATTATACTTAGACTATAATATTAAGAAAGAGATATTTATAAATAGAGAAGAGCTTCTATAGCTTTAGCTACTTTATATTATAAAGGCTAGTAGTAATAATAGAGTTATAAATAAGCTCACTAAGCTACTTTTAAGCTACTAAGTAGTTAGTAAGTAATTAAAGAATTTAAAAGTAATAAAGAAGAGTAAGGGTATCCTCCTGTTTCTAGAGTTTAATTTAGTAAAATATATTCTAAGTGGTCTAAATAGCACCCTAAAGCTATTAAGGAACCTAAAAAAAAGGTTAAAATATCTTAGTGAGGTAGCTTACTTACATAATTCTATTACTTAAGAATATTACATAAAACAGCTTAGGTAATTAAGAAGGTATTAAAATAGGTATTATTTTTAGCTTATTAACTAGTAACTAGCTAGGTAGAGGAGAGAGGAGTTATTTATACTTATTCTAGCCCTTCTAGAGGCTTCTACTATGTGATTACTTATGCAATAGCTTACACAGTAGATTGCGTAGATATATAGCCTATTTGGGCTTAGTTATATATTAAATTTATAGCTTAAACCCTTTTAGTTCTAGCTAGAAAGCTTATTAAAGGTAAGGCTTTCTAGAACTTTCTAGACCTTTCTATCCACAGTATAGACAGTATTATTAATACTGTAATATACTGTGTTATATTATATAGTATATTATTAAGCATTATTATTTATTATATATTTTATAGGTTTTATTTATAAAGGGTTTTTAAGATATTTAAATAATATTTCATAAAATATAATAAATAATTAGTAATAATTTAGTAAACTTATAGCTAAATATTTCTTTTTATTAAAGTTATAAAGTATATACTTCTATATATACTTATTATATATATAGCAAAGGTTAAGTATTAAGCTATATCTTAGAGAGGTAGCTAAAATAGAAATAGCTACTATTAATAATATTAGTTAGATTACTAGAGAGATTTTTAAGCTTATAGAGAAACTTTATAAAGACTATATCTATATTAATAATATAAAATATTATAGTAACTTATTAATAAATAGATAGAGATAAAAAAGAAAGAAAGAATAAAGATAGAAAAGAAAGAAATATCTAGAGATAGAGATATAATAATTAAGGTAAATAATTAATAAACTAGTAGTAAAGGAAAGCTATTAATTAAAATAAAGAAAAAAAAGTTATAGCTAAGAAAAGAAATTTCTAAGGTTAGAGACCTTAGGAAAAGAAACCCTTTATACTTAAGGGGTTACTTAATAATAAGGTATAGTAATTATAATAGATATATATCACTAACCTATTACTTAATAATTAGTAACTAATTAGAAAAATTAACCTAAGAGATATATATAAATAATAATAATAATTAGCAATAAATATATATTACTTACTATAGTTATCTCTATTTAGAAAAGAAATAAATAAAGAGTATAAAGTATAATAGCTATTATAACTTAAATATTATATAGCCTGACTTATACTAACTAATTAGCTACTAAGCAGCAAAGACTATTAAAAAGCAATAAGCTCTATATAATACCTTAGAGACTAAGGCTTTAGAGAGAGGGGTAATTATAAGAGAATAAGGATTAGGTATATATATATAGATATATAATTAGCAAAAGGTTAGCTAGCAGGCAGCTGCTATATATATCTTAGGAAAAACTCTAAGTATAGCAGACTTAGAACCTTAAGCAATAGTCTAATATAGTAACAAACACCTATATTTAGCATTCTAGCCCTTTCTGGTAAAGGCATATAGCTATACTTTTATAGAAACACTATAGAGACACTTTAATCTATGCTCTCTACTAGTTAAGGATAATAATATAGAAACTCTATATATTCTTATTAGTAAGCAAACCCTCTAAATATCACTATATAAAGTCAGATACACGCTCTAGCTAAATAGAATTATACTTAGTATATTAATATACTAGGTATATATAAGATATACCTATTATTATTATTAATATAAACTAGATTACTATAGGGTTTAATATTAATATAATTGATAAAACCTACTTCTTTTTTAAGTAATATTAATAATATAAAGAGTATATTATTAATATAGCCCTTAAGAAAGGTCTCTTTAATATCTCTATAGGAGATAACTAGATATATAATTATATCATATTTAAATAAGCAAACTTAGTATTAAAAGTAAATTAGGTTATTATATACTCTATTTAGTAGCCCTTCTTTAAATAGGCCCTCTATAATATAAAGGCAGAGATAGCTCTTTAGGGCTTAAATATTAATAAGTATAGCTTATACTAAATATAGAGAGAGCGTTACTAATAATAGTATAGCTATAAATATATTAGTTAGCCTAATTAAATAAAAGGATTAGTAGATAGTAAAGTAGTAATAGAGATAGTATTAGTAGTATAGATAATAGGCAAGAGGATAAGTTAATAGTTTAGTTATTAGTAATTAAGTAATTAAAAACTATATTATTATTAATCTATAAGGCTAAAGATTATAAGGCTATCTAGTGAGATAGATAGATATTAGTATAGCTATAGTTAGGAGAGGTAGTTAGTAACTTAGGAGGTTTTTAGGGATTATATAACTATAGACTATATATATTATTAAGAGGCGTGGAGTTAGAAGGTTTATTATAAAGTAGGTAAAATCACTATATAGTAGCTAGAGACTAGAGTTTAGTGCTTAAGTTTATAGTTATAATACAGCCCTCTATAAAAAAGACTATAATGAATTTACGTAGTTTATAGGTATAATTTAGAAAACACTATAGAGGCACTTTAATCTATATCCTCTACTAGTTAAGGATAATAATATAGAAACTCTATATATTTCTGCTAGTAAGCAAACCCTTATATAAAGTTAGATATATACTCTAGCTAAATAGACTAGCAGAATAGTAATAGTATAGATAACACTATACTATATATAATAGAGCTAATTATATTAAAGCTAAGTAGGCTACTAAGGCTCTTATAGCTTAGAATTACCTTTGCTAAACCTTTTAGTAAGATACTATAAAAAACGCCTAAAAGGTAAACCTTTTAGTAAGGTACTATATATATAAGAGATAACTCCTTAACCTCCTAAGAGGTTTTTATAGCTAGAAATATAAAAAGCTCTACTATAAATAGAGCTTTATACCTATCTCTCTTCCTTATTCTTATTCTATAACTTATAATAAATTCTCTAAGATAGCAGCACTATACCTAGTATATTAATATACTAGATATATATAAGATATATCTATTATTATAAATAATATAAACCAGATTACTATAGAGTTTAGTATTAATATAATTAATAAAAACTCCTCCTTCTTTAACTAATCTAGTCTATATAAAGAGTATATTATTAATATAGCTCTTAGGAGAGCTTATCTTAATATATCTATAGGAGATACTAATATATATAGTTATATTATATAGAAATAAGCAAATATAGCTTTAGAAGTTAAATAGGTTATTATATACTCTATCTATTAGCCCTTCTTTAAATAGGCTCTCTATAATACTAAGGCAGAGGCAGCCCTATAAGGATTAGTGAGTATAGCTTATACTAACTACTTTAATATAGAGAGAGTATTACTAATAATAGCATAGCTATTAGTAGATAAAGCAGTAATAGAGGCAGTGTTAGTAGTATAGGTAATAGATAAGAGGATAAGTTAACAGTTTAGTAGTTAGTAATTAAGTAATTAAAAACTATATTATTATTAAACTGTGAAGTTAAGGATTATAAGGCTATAAGCTAACAGATAGGTATATATAAGTGTGGCTGTGGTTAGGATAGGTAGTTAGTAAGATTACGTAACTAAAGGCTGTGTGTATTGTCAGGAGGCGCGGCGTGGAGTTAGAAGGTCTGTTACAAAGCAGGTAAAATCACTATATAGTGGCCAGAGGCTGAGTATAGTGCTTACTTAGTGGTACTTATTAATATCTTTATATAAATAAAATTATTTAAGAATTTATTCTTAATAATATCTGATTACTAATAGTATAAAATTTAATATTAAATATTATTAAATAGCTTCTAACTTAATTAGTAAAATATAATCATAATATTATTATTATAGTTATAATAGAATAGTACTATAATTAATAATATATAACTAAGTTCTTTAATATTAATAATAAAGTTTACTTAAAACTATATAAAGATTATAATATACTATAAGCTATATTTATAGAACTTAAATATAGATACTGCTATATAAGCTTATTTACTATTAAAAATATATTAGTAGATCTATTTATTAATTTATATTACTTTCTTACTTTAAGATATATAATATTATTTTTATTAATTCTTTAGAACTAGCTACTTAACTGAATCTTTATAGATAATAACTACTATTAGTTCTATTTATCTTTAGCAAAACCTAATTATTAATACCTAACTATATTATATAATAATATAATATTAAGTTTAATAAGTTATATTTAATTAATTACTTATAAATATTTAAGCTCTAACTATAGTTAATAAGTGCTATAATATAATATAGATAAATTTAATAACTATAATAACTTATTAAAATAATAAAATAAAGTTAGATAGACTTGATAATAATATAATAAAGTAGTAATGTAAATTTAATAAGAATAGATTTTAGATATTAGTAAAAAGAGTACTATATTTTTAGAGAAGGGCAGACTATTACACTAGCCTATAGAGTATACTATTATATAAGCACTAATATATAGATACATCCGCCCATCAGGCATCTATAGTTAGCAAGGCAAGCATTACACACACACCCAGGGATACCCTCACACTAAGATTACGCCGCGCGCAGCGCCGCCTATTGCAGTACAGCGTACAGCGCCGCTTAGACCCCGTTTTTTTCGGCCATAAGGTTACCAAGTACAGCTTGTGGTCGTAACACCTGGTCAGGCACCTGGTAGGCTCACGGCCCCAATCACGCAACGAGCACTTCGACGTCAGCCCCTACCTAACGACATCCTCTCGCTCTCTTTCAAGGGCGGTCCGAAGTGTAGCTTCCAAAGTGTAGCTTCGCCGATTGCCTTTACTGCGGAATTGTCTCCTGGACGCCCAGTGTGTCCTACCACCCACACATCGTTAACGAAACCGATCGTCGCGACTGATACCTCCGCTTGTCCCTATTAGCTACGTCCATCATGTCGGGCGCTCCTGTGCGTCGATGCACCTTCCCCGAGCAAAGAGACACTGTTTCCCTAAGAAGCTGACACCGATGGCTCTGCAGGACCGTGAGGCCGTTTTCCCCACGCGCCAGTCGCTGGGAATCATGAAGGCCAAGCTCAAAGGCGCCGAAACTGGCCACAGTCTACTGAAGAGAAAGAGTGAGGCTTTGACCAAGTAAGTCCTACCCAACTGATGGATGGAGAGGTTGGGATGCGGGAACATTTCAATGGCTTCTAACGCATCGCAGGCGATTTCGAGGTTCGACTTCCTGTCTCTTCGTCGAGAAAACCAGGCTAACGACGTCTCGATAGAGATTACACGACGCATCGATGAGGCCAAGCGCAAGATGGGACGTGTAATGCAGATTGCGTCTTTCTCCTTGGCTGAAGTCACATACGCGGTTGGAGGTGATATCGGCTACCAGATCCAAGAGTCGGCGAGGTCTGCTCGATTCCGCGTCCGCACCAAGCAGGAGAACGTGTCTGGTGTCCTTCTCCCGGCGTTTGAGAGCTATGTAACTGAAGGAAACAATGATTTTGGCCTTACGGGCTTAGGTAAAGGTGGCCAACAAGTTCAGCGTTGTCGCGAAACATATGCGCGTGCTGTGGAGGCCCTAGTCGAGCTTGCCAGCCTACAGGTACGCTGCCTCGATGCCCCTTTTCGCAAACAACACGCTAACAGTCGAAGACTGCCTTCGTTATTCTGGACGAGGTGATCAAGGTCGTCAACAGACGCGGTGAGTTTCTTAATATCAATGGCTTCGAATAAACTTGCTGACATGATACAGTAAACGCTATGTAAGCAGCGCTGGAGAGTCTTGCCCGTCCCTCATCACTGACCAGCAACAGCGAACATGTCATCATTCCCAGAACAGAGAACACCATCAAGTGTAGGCTTATTCGCATGAGTATGAACCAATATAAAGAAAGAGCTAATCATGACCGCAGATATAAACTCCGAACTAGACGAACTGGATAGAGAGGAGTTTTACAGATTGAAAAAGGTGCATCGGATTCATCCATCATCCGTGCCGGTGCTAATGACATGAGGTGTAGGTCGCGAACAAGAAACAAAGAGACACCGCAGCTGCAGACGCAGAGATCAAGGCCAAAAAGGCAGCCAAGGCGGAAAAGGAGGAGGCGGGCAACACGTCGGGGCCGGCCGACCTTCTTGCTGCCGAGGAAGACAACGATGTTATCTTTTGAGTCCTCATCGTGGCTCGGTAACATTGGACTACAGTGCAGTTACCATTGCCCGGGTGGCTAGCTTACGTGGCTGTCCCTGCGAAAACCTTTCATACCATACCCTTCCTAAGCTATTCTCATTGTACACATGTATGATTATACACACAGATGGCCTCATTGGCGCTGGTACGTAACCTTGATCGTGTGCGAATCGCCTAGAACCATGCCGGCAGTGTTCTCCTTTGCAGTGATAGCTCCCTGCTCCCCTTCGTACTCGACAAAGGCGATTCCACGGCGGCCGGGGACCAGACGAACTTCGCGGAACCCCTCAAAACGCCCAAATATGCTAGTAACAGCCTCGATGTCGTAGTCTTCAGGCAGGTTCTGGACGAACAGGATCTTGTTCGGTGGGAGGTATTCGTCGGGGATAACTGCCGTTGCAGAAGGGTTGGTGGACTTCAGGCCAGCGCCACGGGCAGCCTTTGCGGGCCGTCCTGCTTCAGCGGCACCGCCGGGACCGGGTCTCTTCAGCCGTTTCTGCTCCTCGGCAGCCTCGAGTGCCTTCTTCTTGTCTGGAATAGCGAAGAGGTGGTCAGCAAAGAGATGTGAATGTTGGAAGGCATGTTCCATACCCTTCTCGGCCAGTCGGCGACGCTTGTGCAGCTCGAACTCTTCCTCATCACCTGCAGTCTTGACTGTCGCGTCGCTCCTAGTTCGTGCCAAAGCGAGTTGCATCGGTTTCTCAAACAGCTCGAAGCCCTGTACCTCTTCGATAGCTTTCTGCGCGGACTCTGGGCTATCGAAGACGACGAAGGCTTGGCCTTTTGCCTTCAAATTCGTCTTGGCGACAATTTCGAGGACATTGCCGTACTCGGTGAAAATCTGGAGGAGAGCATTTTTCAGCTGGTCGATCTTGGCGCGTTCTTCTAGATTTCGCACGTATACTCTGTAGCGCAAATCAGCCAAAGGCCCGACGTGTCGAAGTGCAATGACACGTACGTGGCAATGGGGAGACCTGAGGCCATTTTCGCGGCAGGTAGATGTCTGGTAGTTGAGAAAGCGAGGACATATCAAGGACCAAGGACTTAAGGAGGTGCCCACCTGACCTTACTTCATAGGTAGTAGGTACCTTTAGGCTACTACCTACCTAGGTAGGCTCTGAACCTTGAAAGCAGGTGGGGACTTTGAGGAAGGAAGTGCCTGGCCACAGGCCACCAGGTGCTGAGGCACAAGTACCACGCTATGCCGCCACACTACTGAAGCTGAGCCACACCTCTGCCTGGCACGGGAGAACGTGGCCTTTGGAAGTCATCTACATTATTCTCCAAATTCACGGGTATCAACCTCCCCTGAGTCTTACGCGAAAGTCCTCGCTGCAAAAAGCCGACCCAATTCAACATCACATCTCAACGACGTAGTTCCCGCCATCGGTCGCAACAGCTAGCCAGGCAGGATGGACTACGAAGCTCTCAAGGAGCAATGGAGCGAGGTCGAGGATCACGATGGCGTCCGCCTCAGCTGGAACGTTTTCCCCAGCTCTCGAATGGTCAGTGCAAAATCGCTCGCAGCTTCGTGTATCAATCAGCTCACCTTGGCGGCAATTAGGAAGCATCCCGCCTCGTCGTGCCTATCGGCGCTCTTTACACACCTTTGAAGGAGAAGCCAGACACACCTATTCTTCAATTCGAACCCGTCACTTGCAAGCAGCCTTGCCGTTCCGTTCTCAACCCTTTTTGGTAAGGCAGAATCGGCTTCAAATCTTGGATACGACTGACTCCTTCGTCCTGCAGCTCAGTAGATGTACGCGCTCGTCTATGGATCTGCCCTTTCTGCCTTTCGCGAAACCCACTGCCACCGCACTACAAAGACATCAATGCCCAAGCGATCCCGCCCGAACTGCACCCTTCGAACACCACGATTGAATACCGTCTCTCACGCCCGGCCCCTAGCGCCCCAATATTTCTCTATGTCGTCGACACTTGCCAAGAGGAGGATAGCTTGGCGGCTTTGAAGGAGTCGCTGATCATGAGCCTGAGTCTGCTCCCTGAGAACGCCCTCGTTGGTCTCATCACTTATGGAACGATGGCTCAGGTGCACGAGATTGGTTACACCGAGTGCGCCAAGTCATATGTCTTCCGCGGCAGCAAGGACTACAACGCGAAGCAGGTCCAGGAAATGCTTGGACTTCTGTCACCAGGCATGAGACCAGGCCAGCCCCAAATCCAACCCGGTAGGCCTATGCCTGCAGGTCCTGCGTCGCGATTCCTGCTGCCTGTTTCGCAAGCCGAGTTTCAGTTGACCAAGGCCTTGGAGCAGCTTCAGAAGGATCCTTGGCCCGTTGCCAATGACCGTAGAAATCTTCGCTGCACCGGCGTCGCTCTCAGTGTGGCAGTGGGTCTTCTGGAATCCTCCTTCCAACATGCTGGAGGTCGCATTATGCTGTTCGCTGGTGGACCAGCCACTGAGGGACCGGGCATGGTTGTTGGTCCAGAGCTCCGCGAGCCTATTCGTTCTCACCATGATATCGACAGAGACAACATTAAGTACTACAAGAAGGCCCTCAAGTTCTACGACAATCTGGCCAAGAGGTCAGCCCACAATGGCCATGTTATTGATATTTTCGCCGGTTGCTTGGACCAAGTCGGTCTGCTTGAGATGAAAGGCTGTAAGTAAAACATCCCGCGGTCCTGTTTCCAAAAGGTTTTATTTTAATGTTTTTGGCAGTGTGCTCTCAGTCAGGTGGCAACATGGTGCTCACGGACTCCTTTACCAGTTCAATGTTCAGGCAGTCATTCATCCGCGTATTCGAGAAGGATGGAGATGACAACTTGCTCATGGGCTTCAACGCAACACTCGAGGTATTGACCACCAAGGAGTTGAAAGTCACAGGCTTGATTGGCCATGCAATCTCGCTCAACAAGAAGTCCACTTCAGTTGGTGAGACGGAGTGTGGAATTGGCAATACATGCTCATGGAAGATGTGCGGCATCGATCCCACATCTAGCTATGGCGTTTATTTCGAAATCGCCAGCCAAGGCGGTCCGCAGGCTCATCAGGCCCCTGCAAAGGGCATGATACAATTCCTCACTTACTACCAGCACTCGTCTGGTCAATTCCACTTGAGGGTAACGACCATTGCGAGAAACCTTAGTGGACCGGCAGGCGATCCCGCAATCGCCCAGTCGTTCGACCAAGAAGCTGCGGCTGTTCTCATGTCTCGCATCGCCGTTTACAAGGCGGAGGTTGACGACGGGCCAGACGTTCTGCGCTGGGTCGATAGGATGCTTATCAGACTCTGCTCCCGGTTTGCAGACTACCGCAAGGACGACCCTTCATCCTTCCGCCTAGAAAAGAACTTCACTTTGTATCCTCAGTTCATGTTCCATCTGAGAAGAAGTCAGTTCCTCCAAGTCTTCAACAACTCCCCCGACGAGACCGCCTTCTACAGGCATGTTCTCAACCACGAGGATACAAGCAATTCACTTATCATGATCCAGCCCACGTTGGACAGGTCAGTAATCACGCAGCCTGAGTTGATGTGCCGAATCAAATCCGCTAACATACGTCGTCAAGCTACACCTTTGACCAAGAGTCGTCGCCTGTGCTTCTGGATAGTTCTTCCATCCAGCCCACCCACATTCTCCTTCTCGACACCTTCTTTCACATTCTCATTTTTCACGGCGAGACGATTGCTGAATGGAAAAAGGCCGGATACCAGGATCAGGAAGGCTACGAGAACTTCGCTGCTTTGCTCGAGCAGCCAAAGGAAGATGCTAGAGTAAGTTGTGGCCGCGCAATGAATACTCGTAACTTCCACCCAGCTAACCTTGCTTAGGACCTCATCTCTGACAGATTCCCGTTGCCACGTTTCATTATCACGGAGGCCGGGGGCTCGCAGGCCAGGTTAGCACCCTTAAGCTACTTCACGCGACGAGAGGCTAACATGGTCTAGGTTTCTGCTTTCCAAACTGAACCCTTCAACTACCCACACTACTGGAGCATATGGTGGTGTAGGAGCCCAGAACGCGCAGACCATTTTTACCGATGATGTCTCCCTGCAGACCTTCATGGATCACTTAATGAAGTATGTCACATTTGAGTTGTGCTAAATCCCATGACTGACAACGGCTTTGTAGGCTGGCCGTGAGTGGCACGAACTAAGGAAGCCGATGATCGATGTTGCCAGTAAGCACAAGTTGGTGATGGAGGAACTATGTCTCGCAGCGTCGAGACTACATGAGAGTGATGCACATGGGTTACAGCGGCATGGGGTTGCCTCGAGCTATGCTGCAAGCTGTTGGTGCGGATGGGATTGACCACGCATCGCCGGCCAGGAATTGTGTCTTTCCTAGTAGACACCGTTTCCAGTTTGATAGTAGACAAATACTACACCGCGCGGGTAATATGCTCTCTTGGGCACCTGTTCACGCATTTAGCTAGCGATAAGTGGATGCCCGACAGCAGCAGAAGTGCGTTGGTCGATGCGTCGGCATTGCTTACGGGACTGAGTGGAATCACAGTGCCTAACTACTCCTGAGCTACAACACGAGACTGTCTGTTAGTTGTGAGGGCCCTGGCAGCACCCTAACTGAAACTTGCGGCCACATCGCCAATGAAGGTTGTCCATTCCACAATAACTAAGAGCAATTCAATAGCTGGACAAAATCGGAAAATCACTGGCGGCCGGGCCAACCTCAAGCATGGTGGTACGCTTGGCCATCCCCTTCATAACCAACATGGGGATGAATTCGAGATATGGGGCTTGTGTTGAGAGGGGGAGAGGGTGGAGTGTGTTACCTGTCGGTGAGGTCGCGGTCAAGGGACTGGGGCAGCAAGTTATCATGCGCGGATTAGGCACCTGTGAGAAGCCGGGCCAGCGTATTGAGGCTATGTTGCTTGAATAGAAACTCAAAAGAGATATACCGGCGGTTGAGTGTATATTGCCGACGCCGTGCTGTGACTAGAGACGTGGGGTTTTTGTGTTTCTTCCTTGAAACCTAGCCTCATCGCTGGCTTCGTCTTTACCACTCCTGTTCTTGCATCTCTGTTCCCTGAGCAACCGCCTTCGTTCCTCGCCCGATTGTAAGTTCTGACTTCATTCTCAATGATGCGATTGCCTCCGCCACCCTGCCGGAGATGGCTCTGGACCAGGGCTCTGGACCATGGCAAAATTAACCATACAACACAAACCCTTGGATATCGAGGTCCTAGCCTTCTTCGATTCTGGGAAATTGGCCAACTGTAGAGGTCCTGTTTCCCGTACTTCTTTGCACCGCTACAACATTCTCGCATCCTCATAAGTCAACATGGCGAGGAACAATCGATACGACGACGCCTTTGACCTACATGAACCTTCCTTCACTCTACTCCAAGCTGACTTGCTTGAATAGTAGCTCGTCAGGATGAGGCCAGTATGGCTGCGACATGCGCCGTGGTGGATTAGGAGGCTACCATGGCCATGCTGAGATGTCACAAGCACCAGATCACCAGCAATACCATGCAAGACTCAAGGTGTGGCGACAGTGACAGGCGGCAACGAAGAGACGTGGCATACATGATTTCTCTTATTACTGAGTTCAGAGACTACCAGGGACAAATTCGATATCCGGGAAAAGTAGGTTCGCGAGCAATCACTAATGAAATCACTCGTGAAGAACTCACATATTTTGAAGAGGTATTGTGAATCCTCAGGAAAGAGTTCCTCAGTCTTGATAATGCATAAGCCTTTCTGGGACACAGTCATTCGGAGGAAATTTCCTCGGGAATTTGTGCGAGCAACAAACCTCGTGAAGCCCGAGTTTGACGACACTTGTGCCCGCATACCATTCAAGGGAGACAAAAGTGATCCTCAGGGAGGGTTCGAGGACGCCCTAGTGCCGTTCCACGTCCTGAAAGAATGCTTGGACCGTTGCCTGTTCGCCATCCTTGCAACTGAAGAAGGAGAATATGAGGTCTTCGTACCGAACGACGTAGCGGAAGCCGCCTTGGAGTAACGATGGAGCTTCAGCTGCGCCAAGAAAAAGCTACATGGCCAGCGGTTGAGATGCGAGGGTGGTCCTCGGTACAGAACGGCGGCATACGCCTGCCTCCACTTCAGAGTGCCAGAATAATCCTGTCCAAAGTCACGATCGAAAACTGCTCCGGGCGGCAGCCCAATTTCATTGAGAGAACCCGAGATCGCAACTCAAGCAAGTGGTCTTTCACAAATTGCCCGAGAACCTCGGCGATTTATCCGATACTAATGCCAGTGCTCTTTGGTCTATCAAAGCTGCCCCCAAGTCGGTAAGTCGGGTCAACGAGGTGGCGACGGCATTCGTTCTGAGAATCGAGGCGGAGCTGAGACTCGACTTCCAGAATCAAATCGAATTGCCAAAAGGCTTCTGTGGTTTACTGATGTGAAGCAAGAAGTCTTTTTGGGAGAGAGGTTGGACTCACAGGTTGTGATAAGTACTACGAGAATTGAGGCTTGTTCCCAGACCGACCCCCACCACAACCGCCATCTCAAGTTCGCCCAAAGCATTCTTAATCTTCACGCGGTCGCCGAACTGACTAGTACATTATCGCGCTTTCGTATTGCTAAGTTATCATATCCCTTGATATCATTCATCCCATCATCTCCTCGTCCTCGTTACCACCGACACCGCCCATCTTCCGCCGAATCCTTACAGCTTCCTCATCCCGCTTCCTCCGCTCAAGGCCCTCCTTAATCCAAACGTCATACGCAGCATCGCCACCCTCAGTCTTCTGCGCGACAACACCCTTGAGAACCTCACCCGCGAAGCCGACAAAGTTGTGCCGACGCAGGGCGTTCTCGAACCGCCAGTTGCGGCGTTTCTCGTTCTCGCGTTCCAGTGTCTCGGCGTCGCCGATTTCACGGGCCGAGATGCGGGGATCGCGCACCATAGCGAGCAAGTTGAAGCGGATCTCGGAGCTGGCGTAGGTGAGGACGCGGTCTTGCAGGATCTGAGTGACCTTGGTCGGGAACTCATCGGGGGTGCAGGGCCCGTGGGAGATGGGCGCCGGCTGCAGGCCGTCGAGCTCGAACAGCTTGCCGTCGATGGGAGTGTATGCGATGAAGTGGAAGGCGTCCTCGGCCTCTCCCGTCTTCTGCGTCTCATCGACGAAGGGGCTACTCTTGGCGAAGCTGTTGTGGACGTCGCGGATCAGCTCAGAGTTGCTGAGAGCCTCGCCGCGGAACTCCGGAGGAAGAACCATGGTGAACTCGCGAAACTCGGACAGCTTGTCACCAACATCGACTTCGTCCGTCTTATTGAGGACGACGCTCAAGAGTGCTTGTGTGCCGCAGGCGTTTTGGATTGTCTGTTGGGCAAAGAAGAGGCGTTCGGCGGCGTCGCGATCGTATGATTCCTGCGGTCGTGCGGGCAAGCCTTCAGACGGATAGCGGAACAGAAATATGATGCCGTAGATGGGTTGCAGAGGGGCCAGCTCGTCGGGAGAGAGCGTCAGAAGCTCCTCAAATTGGACGCCTTTGACGCCAAGGTTCTCGAGGAGGTAGGTGAAGACACCCTGGGCGATTAGCTGGGTTGTCAGGTCAGACACCGGTCACATACTGCATCGGACTCGACTAAATGGGTCAGTAGGTTCAAGAAAGCAGGCGGGTGTTCTTACTCGTGTTCCATCCACTCATTTTAGCGATTTGGAGAGCTTGTGTTGACTGCAAGTTGAGGAACGCTTCTAGGTGTACAATTGACGTAAAGCACACTCAGTGGAACGAAGTGGGGGGGCGGCGGGGGCGGGGCGGACTGGGGTCAAATATTTGCCGGAGCACTTGCAGCTCCCGAGGTCGTTTTTATCATCAATCGATTTGTATCTACAAATATCTTTCTTGACTATCATTCGGCAAAGTCCATGTCAGCTCTCGAATATTTCCATCATTGCACAGAGCGCGGCGTAACGACACGCTGTGGAATCGTGACCATTGCAAACCCCTCTTTCTGGTCTGACGAACCCAGGCGTGAACCCGGGTCGAAGGAGCTCTCGTGGTCAGGGTCATGCATATTCAAGGAACGTTTGCTGTCATCATCTGAATGACTGAAACAGCCTTGAGCGCGGACAGCCCGGACGAACCAGGGCTGTTTTCCAGAACCCTTCCAAGACCAATACTCCTTCATGTCATACTCCCGAGGCTCTAGTCTGCCACCGGAGAGCCAAACGGTCAAAGCGATCAAGCCATTAAGAATGGCGTAGACAAAAACACCACTGAATTATTAGCAAAGAACAAGTGTCTAGACGACAGAAGACTTACGCAATAAGACCATAGGCCACACTGTAAGAGAATGGGATGAATGTCATGACGACGAATGAAGGGAGGACATCGCCGATGTAACGCCAGTTGATTTGGGTGATTTGACGTATCATCATGCAGCCAACCAGAACAAGTGTACAGCCGGTTGCCCAAGGGGGGATGGAGGCAAATACGGGGGCAAAAAAGATGGAGATGAGAAAGCATAGTCCCGTGGTCATCGCCGTCAGACCAGTACGACCACCTTCCGCAATGCCTGCGCCGCTTTCGATGAAGGCAGTCACAGGGGAGCAACCGAAGAGAGAGCCAATGGAGATGCATGCAGCATCGCAGCAGTATGCGACGGTGGACCGTGGGAAGTCGCCATCCTTGGGGTCGACCACACCACAGAAGCGGACCATGGAGTAAAGAGTGGCCGTGGCATCGATGATGTCGACGTAGAGAAAGGTGAAGAGGGCGAGGGCAAACTGTGAGCCGTTCTTGGCAATATCCCAGTCGAGGGCGTTCAAGGTCTTCTGGATGGGATGGAACGAGACTACGTTCTTGAAAAAGTCGAACCGCGCCTCACCTTCCGGGGTGTAGGGGAAATACGTAATGGAGGTGTTGCGACTAAAGAGTCAGAAAGATCTGGTAGCTTGGAGAGAATGATAACTTACGGCCACGAGAGGATCGAGACGAGGGAGATGCCAACAATGAGGGCATATTTGACGCGGAAAGACATTAGGTAGGCAGTCACGACGCCGCCGGCGAAGATTGCAGTCCACATCTAACGCCGTTAGTGCCCCCCCCCCCCCCCCCCGAGTATTAGATGGAGATACTCACCTTCGGACTAGACATCAGACCGCCCTTACACATCTGGGTCTCAGGGTCAATCATTTCGACAGGACATCCGGCGATGGCAAGGGGGGTAGCCTTCCAGCCTCCGGTGATGGCTCCAATTCCAGTCGAGTACGAGAGACCAATTTCTGTGAGAAAGAACCCAATACCAACGCCAGTGGCCGTCTTGATTGTAGCTGGGATGAGTTTAACGAGCCACTGTCGCATTCCGGTCAGGGCTAGGAAGATGAAAATGAGACCCTCGACGAAGACAGCGGTCAGAGCGACCCGGTACGGAATGTTGCCGGACCCGTTGGGGCCGACGACTTGGAAAGCAAAGTAGGCGTTGAGGCCCATGCCCGGACTGATTTGTTAGCCAGGTTCTGTCCGCAAAGAGGGACACTTACGCCAGGGCTACCGGCAGGTTGGTAAAGAAGCCGAAGATGAAGCTGGCAAGACCAGCAATGGCGGCAGTCGCGGTTATCAGGTCGAGGCGGACATCTGGAGGCGTTAGTCAGGCTATCAACTGGGGTTGAAGCACTCACCCTCCTTGCAAGCCTTGAAACTGTCGATCTTGTCACAGTCAATCTTGTTTTCCAGATCACATTCGCAATTGCCGCCGGTCTGCGAAAGAATAATGGCCTGAACGATCAGCAACGCCGGCATGGAGAGCGGGATCACACACATTCACAGCGATAATGTATGCCATGGTCGCGAAAGTGGTTGCTCCTGCGCGAATTTCCCGCAGGAAGGACGAATCTGGAATCTCCTTAGGCTGCTAGGGTCAGCATCAGCATGTCCAGCGGCGCGGATGGGCTCAACGCACATGACCGCTTCCCTCCAGTCTAAAGATTCGCCCAAAGGTGGACGACGATATCGTCTTGTCGAAGCGATCGACTGCCTTCCACATGGCGCGAAACCTGGTACGGGCGCGGCCGCGACTGTCGGCGGATCTGACGGACGGCTCGATTTCCAAGCGCTCCATGTTGGAGTGTGTCGACCTGTTGCTCATGGTGAAAGAAGGAGAGTCGGTGGGCTCACAGCCGGAGCGAGTGACTGTCAGAGGAAGAGAAGAGGAGGTGGTGGTGACACAAGACTCTGTACAGAACAAGGTTGAGATGTCTCAAACGTGTACGAGGGTAAGAGAATGACGGGAGGAGAGTCGTAATCCAAGCAGAGCAGAGTGGTTGGCTGCGATACTCGGCTTTTGGAGGCCAGTGAGGCAGGTCGCTCGCTGTTGTTGACTCTCTGGGCAGCTGCACCGTTAAAAGAAAAAAAGAAAAAAAAGCGTCGATGGAATGAGTGGGAAGTAGGTGAAAAGCGGCAGGAGCAGATATATCCTTGCTTCTTGCTTCGTCTATTGACGATCCCCTAGCAACGTACCCAGACACGCTATGGATCTGGGCAATGAGCAATAGCGCCAGTGAAAGAAGGTGTTAAGTGTTTCTTTTTCCATGCGGCGCCAATGCCGCGTGGAGAGAGGTGGAGGCTGGACGGGAGAGAAGCAGGAGGTCCACCTCACCTCAGTTGGAGGTTCCAGGTACTACCTTACCTAGGTTAGGTACTCTTGGCTCCTTCCCTTAGCGTACCTATCCTTCATTGATCAAGGTAAGGTAGCTTAGCCGTCGTTGACTCGGGAAGGATGATGAGGTACATCAAGGGAGCTCGAAAACCGACGCTGACTGCCGTCAAAGGAAACCACGACGGGACAATAAGGTCGGGTACCTGTAATTGAGAGCCCTTTGAACGCCACTACCAAAAACGGGCCTTGCAAAGATGAAGCAGGGCCGACGATGACCGCTGACTGAGGCGGGAAAAATACCTTATCAAAGACGGCTCATGCTGCACTACCTTGGTTACCTCGTCTCTCACAAACTCCAACGCCCCCATCAGCTTTCTAACATCCTTCTCGTACGAGATGTCAGACGTCAGTGGAGACGATATAGAGACGAAGGGCTAATTCTGGACGAACTCCATCTGTGCGTAACGCCTCCAAACCTTCCTTCAGCCTTCAGCCATCGGCTCAGAAACGCTTTAAGCTGAAGATGGTGGGAAAATGGAACGCTCGGCTGCCGACGAACGAGCCATCACCCGAACTTGGCGTCGAAGTCGCTAATTCAAACCTTACCCTGCGATTCGTGGTGATATCGCGAAAACATCCCATCGAGTCATTTCATCCATCGGCAAGTATTCTCCGCTTCACAACCAAGTTGAAGTCGAAATCTCATAATCGGCACCCTGCCTACTTTCATCGAACAATAGCGGCTTTCGGAGACTCAAGACGGAAGACCAATTTCCTGCAGGCTCCCCCGTCTTGTGTTGGACAGCGCAGGCGAGACAGGTCTCGAAGCTCCTTGATAGGAGCGCCAAGGTTGGCCGACGGTACTCTGCATTATATGCGGGAAATTTGTCGCCTAACGAGATTGAGCTTGTGACAATTCCCTGCTTTCTTGCGTCAGCCTGTCTGGGTGTTTACCCGCGGCTGACCTTGCCTGTCCTACAGCTTTCCGTCATCGGCCAGTCTCATCGCGAGCCCTCAAGACATATATGTCGCACTTGTTCATGCGCTGCTACGCGGACATAAACAGCTATCGCCCTCACTATGTGGATGCTGAACCAGAGTTTGGTAGTCCCAGCCCGCGCCACGTGGTTGTCGCCTTTGTCAGCATGGGCCGATGCAGTGGTTCTGGCATTGGATGGTTAATGTTTGGCAGGCACCGTTGGACGATTGTTTGGCGTCAGCTCGGCATCGAATGTTGCAATCTCGCTCCGTTCTTGTCCTGAACAAGAATGGCACATCTTCCGCGGATAAAGGACAGACAGCAGTTGAGCTTTGTTGGAAAAAAAGAAACGGGCAACATGTTTGCTTTCTATTGTCGTTGATAGCAAACTTGCTCAAACAGGTTAGGGTAGCCGCAAGAAGAGCCTGCGCCCTGTGAGGATGCATCGATCACTATGCGGCTTACCCACTCTTGGCCAAACGATGGGTTACTGAGTAGGTTGTGACTTGTCAAATCGACCCCTTGGCGTATGCAGTAACGCGCCAAGTGTGCATAAAAGCAGCAGCAACTATAGCGCAATAGAGCAACACCTACTTTAGCTACTTTTAGGCATAAATAGTATATAGATCTATATATAGAGATTTCTAGATAGCTATATACTTAATATATTATTATTTTATACTTTATGTTATATAATTAAATAATTAATAATTTAACTTTTGGAAATAATATTAATTAAAGTTATTTAAATAAATTAATAATATTAAATCTGCTTCTATATTACTAATATATAAATCTATAGTAAGCTATTTAGTATTTATATTACTAAAGCTTCTAGCTTCTAAAGTAAACTTAATAGTTTAATTAATTAGCTTCTTTAATAAAATTAAATTTAATATAAACTTTAATTAATAAACCTATAAAAGTATATTAATCTAGAAAGTAAAGAAAAAGAGAACCTTAATATTATTTTAAATATTACTTTAAAAAGGCTAAAGATCTAAAACTATTTCTAGAAAGCTAACTTTTTAATAATTAATACCTAAAAAGTAAGATAAAAGAATTATTTACTTTAGTATTTAATATTACTTAAAAAGAGTTAGAATAAGTTATATTAATAGAGTTTAAATTAATATAGTTTTTTGATAAATTAATTAAATAAACTTTATATATATATAATATAGCTATTAATATATAAAGATAAAATAAAAAATATTAAGAATTTATATTAAAGTTATACTTTAATTTAAGAGTTATATTTAAGAAATAGTTTATATTAAGTATTAAGAAAAGTATTTTATACTTTAAAACTTTATTATAAAAGTTATTATCTAATTAAAGATAAAAGATAAAATTAATAAAATTTAATAACTTAAGTTAATAAGAATAGCTTATATAAAAGTTATATAAATCCTCTATAAAAAGAATTAAAACCTAAAAGTTTATGTTTAAATAGATAAATAAGTATAAACTAGCTATATCTAAATTAAGAGCTATTAATATAATAAAGAGTGGTAAATTATTATAATAATTTAATAACTCTATTTATACTATTTATTAAACTTCTCTCTTATTATAAACTATAATATATAAGTTAATTGATAGGAAAGAGATTAATAATAAAACTATAAAGCTAAATAACTTTATTAAGAGTATATAAAGTAAAGTCTTAGAGATAGTTAATACTATAACCTTAAAGTTATATATTATAAAAAGTAGAGTATTTAAATTAATAATAAGGAACTTTCTTTATTTATTTAATACAAACCTCTTAACCTTAAAGTAAGTTAAGAAAAAGATAAATTAATAAAGAGTTTAGTAATAATAAAATTTATAGGTAACTTCTTATAAGATAAGAAGTAAAGTAGATAGATAGAAAGGATATAAGGATATTATCTATAATTAAACATAGGGAAAATAGACAATAAACAGTATAAATACTGCAATATTATATAGTATTCAAATAGAGCGAAAAGCGTAGATATCAAAAGATATATATATTAATAACTGCATAGATATCTAAGGCCTAGAAAGGCAGGGGGAAAAGGTAGGTATATATAAACGATTTAATTCCTAAGGCTTTATAAGTGCTTATGCAGCCTTCTAGCTTAGAGTTAAGCCTTATTAGATATATATTACTCTATATAGTAATAATAAGCTATAAGGTTTAAACTTTAATCTAAAGTTTAACCTTATTTTCAAATCTTATTATTTCTTATAAAGTATAATAATTCTGATTACGTAATATTTGTAATATAATATATATACTAAAATATGCTATTTTAGTAAGAATTTCAAATATATTAACTATTCTCTTATACCTCTTATATTTATAGAGGTATAGCACTCTAGATATATAGTAATAATAGTATATAAGTTCCTTTTATAGCAATAGGAATAATATATTTCTTATAGTAATTAATAAAAAAGTTATTAATCTTCTTTAATAATAAGTCTTACTTTAACTTTAATAAGCTTTTTATACTTATTTAGCTTATAGATATATATTTAATAATAGCTAAAAACTTTATAACTTTATACTATTATACTAAGTACTTTAATCTATAGTTTTAACTATTTATAGCTATTTCAATATAATCTTTTAGCTTCTTTAAACTTATTTCTTAATAGATAACTAGCTAATTAGCTATAAAATAAGAATAATAATAATAATAAATCCCTCTAGTAGGTTTTTAATAGAAACCTCTTTAAGCTATCTCTAGTAGAATTATTTATTATTATTAAACTAAGTAGAAAGCCTCTAGCTTTATAGCTTAAACTCTAGCTATAATTATTATTAATACTAAGTTAGCTAGATTATAAATAGGTATAAAGATTATCTTACTATTTAATAAATTTACTTAGCTTTATACTAGCTAGAAATACTATTTTATAAAAGGTTTTTAAATTAATTCTAAATTTCTTAGATTTAGTAGTAATAACGTTTTTCCTCTTTACTTTAAGATTCTCTATTATTTAGAAACATAATAGAAATAGAGATTAAGGTAGAGTAATAAGTTAAAATTAAGCTTAAAAGTATTTAAACTTATTTTATAGCTAGGAGTTATTTAGTAAATTAATCTTATTAATCTCTATTAGCTTAGTTAGTAGTAACTATTTAGCTTCTTTATTATTCTTAGTATTATCTATATTTAGTATTTATTATAGCTTTATTAACTTAATAATATTATTATAGTAGTTATATATCTCTTTTTAGTTTATTTTCTATAGATTATCCTTTTACTTATTAATATTATTACTAAATTTATTACTTTTATTAAACTTAATATTTCTTATAGTAATAACTTCTTACTTTGCTAAATACTATACTTAGTAAGAGTTTAATAAGGTATAGCTAATAAAAGATCTAATCTAAGCTTTAGGGTTAAAGTATTAAAAATAGTTTTTATAGAGTTATACTTAAGTAGTTTAGGTAAAAACGTTATAGCTATATTATTATGAATAGAAGATATTTAGTATAGTAGTATTACCTTTTATAGATTAGTATAAAAGTTTATAAAGAGTTTTCTAATTGTTTATCTATAATAGAGTTTAGTTATATATATAAGTTACTATTATATAGATCTCTAGCTATAAATAAGGTAGAAGTTTTAATAATAAATAAAGATATCTAGCCTTTATCTTTATTACTATTATAATCCTCTCTCTATCTTTATTTTAAGCTTAGGTATTTAGAGTAAATAGCTTAATTTTAATACTTATTATTTAGATAAGGCTTTCTACCTCTAGGTATTTTAGGATCTTATTATTATACTTAAATACCTTAATTATAATATTTAGCTCTCTTTTAAGTAAGTTAATAAATTAAGTAAATACTCTTATTAAGATTTTTATTAAATAGTTTTTAAGATAGTAGTTCTAAATATAATATAATAATCTATCTATAAAGAGTAAGAAGGTTATAAAGCTTCTATATTCTTCTTTAAATAAGTAGAGATTTAGAGCTATTTATCTGTCTAGTATTAAGATTATAATAAACTCTCTTAGTATTTAGTATACTTATTAAATTATCTTCTTTAGGTAATATATATTATAGTTTATTATTATTAAGGGTATTCTACTCTTTACTCTTACTCTATATATAATAGCCTTTAGGTAGTATATTATAGCCTTTTTTATATAGCTAAGTTAAGAATACTAATTACTATAACTATTCTTTTTAGGCTTTTTTCTTATTAAGATAGTATAGATATTATATTATAGAGGGATTAGTATAGTATTATTATAGAAAGCTACTTAGGCTTTTTTTAGTATATACTTAAGGAGATATTAATTATAAATATTAAGAACTTTAGTAATAAAAGTTTTATTTTATTATTAAGGGTAATAGTTATTTAGTTTATTATCTTAATAGATATCTTTCTTTCTTAAGTATCTATAGAATATAGATTACTTACTATAATACTATAATAAATAGTATTAATTTAGATAATTTATAATAATACGTTATAGTAAATATTAGCTTTTCAACTCTTACTTTTCCTCAATATCTCTTTAAGAGTTATTAATTCTTTATAGAGATCTTTAAATAGTTAATCTTATCTACTAATTTTCTTTTATATTACTCTTTTACTAAGTTAGTTATTATCTTATTTACAGCTTAGTAGTTAGATATCTTACTAATAAATATATATTAATACTTTAATAATCAATAATAACTTATATAAGCTTAATATATATTAAATTCCTTTTTATATTTATTTTTATTAATTATTAAACTCTTTATTAATTTATTTCTTTCTTAACTTACTTTAAGGTTAGGAAGTCTCTTAGGTTATATAATCCTTAACAATATAATCAATAGCTTAAAAGGGAAATAATAAGTATAAATAAGTTAATATTAAAGTGTCTACTTTCTAAGTAAAAGGGAGTATTCTAGATAGAGAGAGGCTAGTTATTTATACTTAAGGCTTAGTTTCTAGAGCCCTCTATAGCTATATAAGCTGCTTACTAAGCTGCCCTACTTATTTCCTTATTTAGGTTATTTATTAAGTAATTAGATAACCTAAACCCCTTTTAGGTTTAACCTTATCTTAGGCAGTAAATACTAATAGTTTCTATAGCTTTCTAGAGGCTTCTTCTAATAGTATATATAGTATTAATAATACTATAATATACTGTATTACGTAATTAATCTCTATTATATAGCCTCTATATTATTATATATTTTTATTATAGAGTTTTATAGTATATCTCTTATAAAGACTTTATAAAGTAAATAGAAAGATTAGTTATTCTTAATTAAAATACTCTATTCTTTATAATATATAACTTTAAGGTTATAGTACTAACTGTTTCTAAGACTTCACTTTATATACTTTCAATAAGGTTATTTAGCTTTAAAGATTTATTATTAGCCTTCTTTCTATAAGTTAATTTATAAATTATAGTTTATAATAAAAGAGAAGTTTAGTAAATAGTATAGATAAAGCTATTAAACTATTCTAATATCTTACTATTCTCTATTATATTAATAGCTCTTAATTTAAATATAGTAGATTTATATTTATTAATCTATTTAGTAATAGATTTTTAGATTATAATCTTCTCTTTATAAGAGATTTAAAGAACGTTTATATAAGCTATCCTTACTAACTTAGGTTACTAAGTTTTATTAATCCTAACTCTTATCTTTAATTAAGTAATAGCTTCTATAATAAAGTTCTAAAGTATAAAGTAGATTTATTAATACTTAGTATTAACTATTTCTTAAATATAATTCTTAAATTAAACTATAACCTTATATAAATCCTTAATATTCTTTATCCTATTCTTATATATTAATAGCTATATTATATATATATATATTAGTCTTATTTTATTAAGTTATTAAAAAACTATACTAACTTAGATTTTACTAATATTACTTATTTTAACTCTAGCTAAGTAATATTAAATACTAAAGTAAATAATTCTTTTATGTTATTATTCTAGATATTAGCTATTAAGAGGTTAGTTTTCTAGAGATAGTTTTAAACCTTTAGCTTTCTTAAAGTAATATTTAGAATAATATTAAGGTTTTCTTTCTCCTTAGTCTCTAGATTAATATACTTTTATAGGTTTATTAATTAAAGTCTATATTAGATTTAATTTTACTAAAGAGGCTAATTAGCTAGACTATTAGGTCTACTTAAGAAGCTAGGGGCTTTAGTGATATTAATAATAATAAGCCAACTATAAATCTCTATATTAATAATATAGAGATAGATTTAATACTATAGATTTATCTAGATAGCTTTAATTAGTATTATATATAAAAGTTACACTATTAATTATTATATTATATAGTATATAGTATAAAATTATAATATATTAAATATATAGCTATCTTAAAATCTCTATATATAGGTCTATATATTATATATACCTAAAGGTAGCTTAAGTAGGTATTGCTCTATTATATTATAGTTACTATTACTTTTATATATACTTAGCACGTTACTATATATACTAAGGAGTTAATTTAACTACCTTCTAAATATCTCTCTTCCTAGATATATATCTTTAAATTAATATCTATGCTCTATCTAACCCCTCTTTTTACTATATTAGTATTTTAGAAAACTAATAGTACTACTCTCTCTATATAATAGTCTCCCTTATTAATAATATTTTTAAGCTAGTACTACTTAAATAAGCTTATTATTATTAATACTTTAGGTAAAGCCTATAAATCTCTAAATAGATAAGAAGGCTAAGTTATGATACTATAATTAAGAGCTAAGAGTATAATACTTTAGACTAATCTAGAGATAATATTAAGAGATAATTCTAAAAAAAGGATTATTAAATAGATAAAGAATAAGCTTATAAAGCTATTAACTAATATATTAAATAACCTTTAATATACTAAATCTAAGTACTTTAGAGTTAATTAGAAAACTTAGCTAGTTATACTATCTTATGCTAAAACTAAAGGAGTATATTAGGTTAACCTCTTAGTATATATAGTAATACACTAAGTATATTTAAAAGTAGCAGTAACTATAGCATAATAGAGTGATACTTACTTTAGCTACTTTTAGGTATGAATAATATATAGATCTTTATATAGAGATTTCTAGATAGCTATATACTTAATATATTATTATTTTGCATTATATACTATATAATTTAATATAGCTAGCTTAATTTAATATCTTACCCCTCTAGCTAGCTACCTTATTTATTTATATAGAAGGGGGGGTATTTACTTATAATATTAATGGAATTAAGATATTATATAAATAGATAAATATATTTATTAAAAGAGTTTACTATTAGACTTCTTAAGCTTAGACTAGTTATAACTATAATAATATTTAATTAATAATAATTAAATATTACTATATTTATTCTAAAGTAATTCTACATATACTTAATAAAGTAATATCTTTAATACTAATATATATATATATATATATATAATATTACTAATATAAGTAATTTTAGTAAAGGTTTAGGTATATTATCTAGGATTTAACTTACTATATAATAAAGATAATATTAAGTTTATAGTTATAATATAGTCTCTTTATAAAAAAGACTATAATAAATTTACCTAGTTTATAGATATAATTTAGAAAATACTATAAAATATTATTTAAATATCTTAAAAACTCTATATAAATAACACCTATAAAATATATAATAAATAATAATACTTAATAATATACTATATAATATAGCACAGTATATTACAGTATTAATAGTACTGTCTATACTGTAGATAGAAAGGTCTAGAAAGTCCTAAAAAGCCTTACCTTTAATAAGCTTTCTAGCTAAAACTAAAAAGGTTGATCTAATATAAGCTATATAATATAAAATAATAGCCTTTATAAACCTGCCTCTTAATAATTATATATAAAGATTCTATTTGAAATATAATAGAATTTAATAATAGTAGAGGTATAAGGTCTATAGCGTGGCTTACTATAGATCTTATTAAAAGAATTATAAAAGATAAACTTATAATATAATAATATAATAATAATATACTATACTATAATAAATACTTCTAAGTATATAAAAATCCCTCAAAAAGGAGCTATATATATATAAAGATCTTTTCTAAAAAGGGTAGCCACCTAAATATAATAAGAAAAAGATCTAAATACTATAATAATAATAATAAAAGTCCTCTACTGTATATATAAAGCCTAATACTGCTCCTAGAATAATAATAAAAAGGCTTTCTTACTTAAAGAGTTAGATCCTTACCCTTATAATATAAATATTATAATAATAAAATCTTAGAAGTATATATAAGTATAAAGGCTTATATATAGTAAGAAGTATAAAAAACAATAAATAATACTCCCTATATATAGTAAGGGGGGAATATAAATACTCCTATATATAATAAGGGATAATATAAATACTCCCTATATAAAGTAAAAGGAGAATATAAATAAT
>JAVHLV010000348.1:0-68996 GCA_036785495.1 Colletotrichum neosansevieriae
AACTTCTTATTATAAAGTTTATAAATTAATAATATATATATATATATATATATATATATATAATATTATAAGTATATATATAACTTTATACACTTTTATAATATTTATCTCTTATATATAGTATAATTAATAAGCCTATATAAAGTTTCAGATTAGTGGATTTTAGGTGGCGTATAGGAAGGTGGGCTCAGACTTTTAACACCTTACTGCATGCAGTACGTACCTCAGAGGTGCCGCACCGACCTCGTCAATTTACCTACCTGAACTGACCGCATGTGGAGCGCACTGTCCGGAGACGGGAGCTGTCCTTTCAGGCCGCCGGCCAGTCCGTGCCCGCGGATTCAGACCGGTGGTGTCACGGCAAGGCAAGGCACCAGTACGGGCCTTACCTACCTTAGGTAATGGGAGATTCTACCAATTTATATTTTTCCTTGGTTCCATGTCGACGTCTACGTCAGCGCGCTGCACGACTCAGCCTGACCTATCCGTGCTTACCTTAGGTACCTTACCTTAGGTAGGCTCGACGGGAACTGTTGGCTTCCATTGGTAAATGGGTGGGTGTTCTTGCACGAAGATATAACAGAACTGCTCTGGCAGTATCATCGCTCTGTGCTACAACACGAGCAGTACCTTACTCCGCCAGCTCGACTTGGCAGCCAACTAACTACTACCTACCTTAGGTACCTGATCAAGGCCAACAAAGCCTCTCCAACAGTTTGTTTCTTTCTAAAACATTTCATTACGGGCAATTAGAAGTCAGCTTAGCTGCAATAAACACAACTCCTCGATTGAGTTAAACGCCAGACCGTCGTAATTAGCGTCTATTCCAGTCCTCTTCCGCACAAGTGGCCCGCGGCAATACGCGCCGACTCAGCAAAACGTGCGCCGTATTGCTCGACCTCCGACCCGTTGGGTACCTTACCTAAGGTACCTTTACCTTAGGCATGCAACGACAAAGCAAGCCCTCCTGCTATCTTGTCGGCACTTGGACTATTTGTTCCTGCTGCTGCTTCACCCGTGCTCTTTCCATCGTTCGTCATACTCGATACCCTACCAGCCTACCTACCTAACCTACCTTATGAGACGAGACGGTCTCCCACGCGCCAGTACCTGTCCACGAATTCAACGACACTGACGCAACACAGACTTAGACGCCCTCGCTTACCCAAGTCATATGATGCCATTGGGATCGTCGTCGCCGCCCCTCGGCTTTTCCCTACCATCTTATGCCCGACATCTTGACCTGCCCTACCCTCTCTCCCGTGTTCCCAGTGTCCCCAGTGTCCACAGTGCCCCCAGTGGAGACATCTCTATCGTCTTCCCTTGTTGCCCCTCCGAATCGACTCCTATCAAGTCACATTCCGCCCCTCTACTTCTTTATTTTGCTTGTCTGTCGACGCCGGCGGGATACCGTCACCGTCACCGCTAGCCCGCGCTCCGCCCTGCCCACCTGCTCGCTCTACCTTAATCACCGAGTGAAAAGACCGCCCTTGGCTCTTTGACTGCTAGCCAGCGCCTTGACCTGTCATTTGTCTCGCCCTGTCATCAAGCCTGGCCTCCTGCCTTCAATCTATCACTGACTAACGGTACTTACCCTCTGCCCTGCTCCCCGATCATCCACGCGGTATCTGTACCAAGTACACTACTCCCATCACCCAGAGAGAGGCCTCGTCGACGCCTGCCGGGCTGTCTTCAGCCCAGAGCAGGGGACTCGAGTCCAACCCTTTTTTGGCGTGCCACCACCCCGACAGGGGTCGTCGTCCAAGCCCAGGGACCGCAAAGACGCTTCAAGGACCAGGGGTCGGGACGGGGACGGGGACCGGGAACAGGGGTATGCCTTACATGGGACGAGAGGACGCCATAGCATGGGATGGCATGCCGTGACATGGGACCGTGTGGGTGCTTCTGTGGATGTGAAGGGTTCACTTCCACTTCTTATTCAGGTTCACTCAGGTGGGTGCAGCCACCCTCCATCCTCTCTGGCTGTCTCCTCCGAGTCGCATTGGGCCATTGGCAGTCCAGCTCATCGCTCATCGCTCACCCTCACCCTCACCCTCACACCTAATGCTCATGCTCATAGCCATGCTCATACTCACACCAGCCCACGCCCACCACTTGTTCTCCCCTCCAGCGCCGCGCTGACTCTGATGATTCTGAAATGGACAACAAACAGGAACCCGTCCGGTCTTTGGGCCCGTCCACCTCTCGCCCTCTCACGCTCACGCTCACTCTCACGCTCACGCCTGTCGATTCCTGCAGGACATCCGCGCCGCTTGTCAAAGTAGCATTCATACATACACCTGCCGCACACTCTCTCAGCCTGCTCAGTTCCCGTCTACCACGGTACCTGTTCGCAGAAAGCGATTGGTATATCAAGTATTCGTACTTCGTACCTTTTCGTCGGCGTCGTCAACGTCGTCTCGTCTTCCACCCTTCCCTGCGTCTCTCCTCCAGGATAATCTTCCCGGCCTGCATACGCAATGCATTCTGCATATGTTTCTGCACAGCTCTAGGTTGCTCGCTACTCCGTACTCTCACGCTCTATCTGTACTTCTACTGCCCGAGCCCTAGCCTGCCCTCCGCCGCTTACCTTGCCTTAGCCTTGCTGGCTTGTCATGTCTTCCTGGTCTTATCCACTCTGCCTGCCCTGCCCCTGGTCCCTGGAGACCCTCCACGACACTCTCTCCCCTTTCTCTTCCCTCCTCTGAGCTCTCAAACCCCAGCACCAAAAAAGAAGAAAAAAAAGGCGCCAGAAAGGTAGACCCCCTTGCTCCCTTGGTCTCCCGATACCTCCACCCGAATATGATCTCCTCGCTGTTAGGGGGTACCCAGTGGGCAACGTGAGGAAATCAATCCGCCCCTCTTCACCTTTCGTCCTGTGCCCATGCCCTGCCGCCACCCCAGCGCCTTACTTACCGCACGACTTACACCCTCGTCGGCTCCCAGAGTTTGCGATGAGGGTCGAGGAAACCAAATGAATACATCTTCCACCTCTCACCCCCCTCCCCTCCTGTCACTCGTTCTTCTCACTCCTCCCGTCATTGTTTTTTTACCCTTTCTCTCAAGCCTCGTCTGTGCTCTTCCCAAGCCCTTGCCTAGACAGATCGATTATCTCGCCCTCAAGCCTTGGGAAGACTTGAGCAGACCCTTCCCGGCTCACCTCTTCACGGTCCTGCCGTACCCTTCCTTATCCTGCCTGTCCTCCCACGTTCAGTCTTAAAGCGGACAAGACCTCTTCGATCTGCACTTCCGAACTCCGCGCCTCTATCACACCCACCCACCACCCTCTCTCTCTCTCTCTCTCACTCTCTCTATTTGCACCTTTTCCTATTATCAGGCTGTCGGCCTCTCAAAACTCAGTCACTCTTTCACTCCTGCTGTGCCCGACTAAACTCCAGGCTTCGGGGGCGAGTCTGCGTCTCTCATTATCTCGGCATCACCGCGTAGTTGAAACACATATGCCACTTGTATACCGCATTTCATGCTCGCTCCCAACACCTTCGTTTACCTCTGAAAGCACTCGGAGCGTCCACTATTCAACATCGACTTTCACCCACGTCGCAGCCAGCTGCCTCCAGCCATGGCGTACTATCCAAACTTCGGCCAATATGATTACTCGGCCTTCCCTCACTTCACTGGCCAGACGTACTATACAAACCCCTACGACTCCGATTTGCTTCACCGGCAGATGGCTATGATGCACAACCAAATGATGCCTGGCGTCGGCGGAAAGGCAACGGAAACAAAGCCAAGACTTGCCAAAGACGAGGTCGACAAGCTCGAGAGGGAATTCCAGAAGAACAATAAGCCGAACAGCAGCCTCAAAAAGCAGCTCGCTGAGGATATGAGGGTGGATATCGCAAGAATCAACGTATTTGGCGCCCCTTCTTGGCAAAGTCGGAGAGATGTGTACTGACATGTTCCAGAATTGGTTCCAAAACCGTCGAGCAAAGGCCAAGCAGGAGAGGAGGACGCAGGAAAACGAGGCACGCCGGAAGTCGGAGCAAGATGCAGAGGCTGCGACGAACAGTTCCGACACCGTCAAGGAGTACTATCCTTCCAACGACCAAGACGAAGATCTCCGCCCGTCTGCGGCTCCTTTCCCTCCACTCAACTCATCATTTGAGACGTCATCAGTCTGCGAGAGTCCCTCCGCAGAAGACGCCGACAACACCGGCAACGAATTGGAAGAGAGGCGGCAAGCTACTCCCGGAGGTCCCGGCTCGGATTATGCCTCACCGGAGTCCACCAGCTATCCCTCCCAAGAACCAACAATTCGCTATTCTTTGGCTGAGGACAATTTCTTTCCGGGCCACACCTGCGACTTTCCGTCCGCTCTGCCCGTGGATATGGCCGCCCAAACACCATGCCTTACAATCTCTATACCCAATCAGTTCAGCATGCCGCAGATTGCCGACTCGGCGAGCGCTTCTTCACTCTCGTCGTACCAGCATCTTTCTGGTTCTACCGACATGGACGGCTTGTCTGCTCACTTCATGACCAACATGTCCGATTCTGCTCAGCTTCATGTGAAGCAAGAGCAGCTCCAGAACGAAGAAATGAACAGCTTCGATCAATTCTCTCCGGAGTCCATGACACAATCTCCGCCAGAGATGACTACACCAGACTTCCGGTTCAAGTCTCCACCCACAATCGACATCGCCAGCCGAAGGAACTCCAAGCGACCAGCACAGCTCGTCAGCTGCATGCGCAGCCAGTCGTACAATTTCTCAGGCCCCCAGACCGGAATTGAGATGCCCCGACGCATAGAAGCACCAAGCCCAATGCGCCGCGTCGCGTCTGCCACCGGCAACCTCCCCAGAGGAATCCAGAAGGCAACCAGCGCCGGGCCACGGTCACCACTTTACTTTGATCGTAACCAGGAGAACCTCATCCTTTCGATGGCAGGCCACTCGCCCATCTCGCGGAGCTCGGTGGCGCCCCCTACGCCCAACACGCCGGTTGTGCCGACTCAACAGGACATGCGTGAGGCAACTGTCTCTTCTGTGTCGTCCGAGGAGGACAAGAGCTACGGCGTGCAAACCAGCTTGACCGTTCCCCAGTACACGATGGACCCTACACTGAGGACGCCACCCGACACTCCCGGACTAGTGAACACCTCGGCCTCTCTGTTTCCTACGTACGACTTTTCAGTTTCGGACGACTCTCTGCACACTCCCAGCTTTGGTGGATTCGACCCTGAGTTCCCGATGCCGACAAACGTCCCCAGTTACGTTGCTCAGGGCTGCAGAAGCCAGCCGGTGACACCGTCTTTCCCACCCAACAACATGGGACCGGCTTTCTACGCATCGTCGTACGGTGGTGGCAACACCGAGTACAACTGGTCGGACTTGTCGTCTACATCGGCGAAGCCGTCACCCGAGCAGGCAAGGTCGAGACAGTTTCAGTTCACCAACATGACGGCACAAGATTTCCACGGAGAGTGAATGACCACACCCTGCGTGGTCATTTACTCTCTGCGTTGGCTTGACTGTGGTCAGTTGAGCTGTGTACAATAATCAGGCGTTCTGGCTCTGGGACATAGCGACTGCGATTCATCTTTGGCGCGTCATTGGACTACGCAAGCCTTTTTCCATCTTTAATCAGGCAACGATTTTCCTTCTGACGATACCTACAACTACACATATCCACCAAAGAAACAAATTTCTACTTAATGTAATGACATACATATGGGTAATATCCTGCTGGCGGGGACGGGGACGGGGATCTGAACACCGTCAGGGAAGAACTTGGCACCCGAAGAGGTATACAACCTCGCGGCTCGGTTCACAAGGGTTGGGTAAACATGGAGGTTAGGAGCATGCAACCGGCGAACCAGGTCAGCGCGCGAGGATGAAAAATCCACGGTGCAGGGTAAAGGGAGGGCGGGCGCATTGTCGTTCAGCGATGAGTACGGGATTAGGCCAAGCCAGACTATGAGGTTACCAATACAAAAAGAATTGGTCACTCGTTTCAGCGGTACTTGATTGTGCGAGTGCCATGAATATATTCTTTTTCAGAACCTCGGCCTGCAACTGCAATGTGGTGACGTCCGACATGGACGGGTGTTGGCAACGGCCTGCCGATCAGAAGACGACGAAACCAGCAACTAAGTCCTCAAAATTCCAGATCCCGCTTACGCAAAGCGCCGCTTGTACAAGCTCCCGTCGTCTTTCAAGGGGGTAGCATTATCCGGGGCACACGACATATCCGGGGATATTCCGGGTCCGTGGGTAAGATTGGTCGGATGAGATTGAAGGAAGTGAGGTTACAGCAGAGTTGACGTTTCTTCTCCACAGCTGGAACGCAATTCGTCCAAAACTGAACTGCCCCCTAGGTGTGGAGGAACTACCTATACCTACCCAGGGATTCTAAACGTTAGCGCAGTCCCATACTAACGGTTCTGGGTATGATATTCAGAAGTCTTCTTAAGCGGCCTATTAGAAGGGAAAGTTACTTAAGAAGATCCCTAGATTAATAAGGTAAAATCCTAATGCTAGATATATGTTATTCTCACTTATTATTCTATGAGAAGTACATGCCCCAGATATTCAACCCAATAACACTTGATCCCGAGAGCTGTGGGCCAGAAGTTGCGAACTAACGTTTAGAATCCCTGGGTAGGTATATAAAGTGAAGGTACCTAGGTACTGTGGGGAAATAAGAAGGCAGTTGACTGACCATCGATCTGCGACGCCTTTCCTTGCAAGACACCGGCATTCCCTCCTTTTGGGCTCCAGCACCACATGGCCATGGTCATGGTTCTTTTCTGGCTTGTGAGGAATGTGGATGAGAGAGACTTACACTTATGGCCTAGCAGCAGGCCGCCTTTCGACCGTTTCTACCGCATTCCTCTGTCGGCCTCGCCCCGACGCTGGAAGACACCTCATCTCCTCCCGCCTTGGCTGCCACGTTCCGTTCCTGACCAACAAGTAAGCAAAAGCGGCGGGCGCATCTGACTGGTATGTTGAGAGGAAACGGAACGAAACGACAGAAAAGGAGACGGGAGAGACATCGGGACCTGACTAAGGTAGTTCAACCAGTCAGACAACCAGCTTCCGTTTCCCACGCGCCTGGTTACCTCAACCACCCCACCTGACTTTACGTTAAGGTACGTTAGGTAGTGTGGTCCTCTTCAGCGGTAAATGTTCTTCATTCCCCAGACCCCATACTTCCCCGCATCTACCTCCACTATATACAGATTGGATACTGAAGTATGCCCCCCCCCCCCCCCCAAAAGACAAGTCATCGCACTACCGCTCATACAAGCCGGGCATCCGCTCTCTAATTCGCGACCCATGCTCATACCACCAAAAGAGGCCATCATAACCACTCAATACTAGGCCACTTGAAGCTGCGATTGGCCTTTCCCAGTTGTCTCCTCGACTAGCGCCGAAGTTCCACCGTCATTACACCAGAAGTGGCTGCCCCGAGTTGTGGGGAGCGACGTCTTCTACCTCGAGGCAGGATGCAATTCGTGACGTGAGGGACCATTGCCTGCCGACCTGCCTACACTGGTAGCTGTCCTGTCGCTCTTTGAAGCCCCTCGTCGTGTAAACAGACCCGGCCGTCCTCGGTCCGATATATCCTGGCTGCGCTTCTCTTGGCATCACGCTCTCGGGACGGGATCGAACAGCATGGTGGTAATGGTCGAGGACGAGTATGAATATAAGAAGGGGGACGACAGCCCTGGTGGCCAATCGTTCCCAAAAGTACTACCCCGCCGAAGCAAGCCCATTCAACTTCTGCGCCTGCAACGGGTCCTCTCAACGGTTATGACCATGGCCTTCACTGCCTACCTTCTGACAACTTGCCTTTACTTGCTCCCGGCTCTGTCTGCTTCTGTCCGCCTCAGAAACCATGCGCCTGTGGTAGAAGTCAAGAACGGTTCATATACCGGGATCAACAATGCCGACCACAACCAGGACTTCTTCCTCGGTGTGCCCTACGCAAAGGTAACCAGAGACAACAGACTTGATTGCAATGGGTCGAGACGCTAACACAAGTCTAACAGATTCCTGAACGTTTCAGTACTTCCGAGGGCTTGGACTCGGCTTGGGAGGACATTCGCGCTGCCACCAAATACCCTAAGCATTGTGTAGGCTATGGCGGTGACATGGTTGGTTATGAGTCGTCAGAAGACTGCTTATACCTGAACATCGTCCGTCCTGCCGGTATTTCCCCAGAAGCACAACTGCCTGTAGCCCTCTGGATTCATGGAGGAGGTCTGGTGCGTCTTGGCTTATTCCAGGCTCGATATCTCGATGGCTAGACTAACACGGCAAAGTTTATGGGCGGCTCCGCGGACAGACGCTACAACCTCTCTTTCATCGTCGAGAACAGTGTCCAGCAGGGTACTCCAGTTATTGGCGTCAGCATCAATTACCGCCTGTCCGTGTTCGGCTTCCCGCTTGGCAAGGAGGTCATGGATGCCGGTGCGAGCAACCTTGGTTTCCGAGACCAAAGACTCGCCCTGCGCTGGGTTAACGAGAACATCGCCTCCTTCGGCGGTTCGGCGGACAAGGTCACCATTTTCGGCGAGAGTTCTGGCGCTGAAAGTGTCTCTGCCCAAGTCCTGGCTTACAACGGTATGTTTGTCCCCGTCCCTAAGTACCTCCAGAGTTCGCCGACACTTGTATAGGACGCGACGATGGCCTCTTTAGGGGCGCCATCGCGGAATCAGGATTTGGCGGCGTTATCCCTCGATGGGCAGGTGGTCTGAATAACACAGAGGGCTACCAAGCCAACTGGGACAGTCTCGTCGCCAACATTTCGTACTGCGCCTCAACTGTCGGTACCCAGAAGTCCCTGGAATGTCTCCGCACTGCTTCCCTTGAGGACATCAACGCGGTCCTCAACTCTACCGACGGACCGACCATTGCCTTTTTCCCTGTCATCGACCACGACTTCATCGCCGACTACCCCACCAACCAACTCGACAACGGCGACTTCGTCAAGGTGCCTATCCTCATCGGCTGCAACACAGACGAGGGTTCCGCATTTGGACAGGGTCGTGGGCCAGGCGGCGGACCCGTCAACACCGACGATGACTTCCGCTACGCCGTCCGTAGTTTTATTCCAAATAACGTGCAGGAAACCACCGGGCAGACCGCCGACGAGCTGGTCAAAGAGGTCTTGAAGCTCTACCCTGATGATCAGGCTCAAGGTATCCCAAGCCTCGAAACCTGGCCCCATATTATCCAGCCAGGCGAGGAGATCGCTGTTTCGCGAGGTCTGCAACAACGCCGGACAGGCGCTTTCTTTGGAGACATGTACGTTAGACTTTGTGGCAAGGTCCGGCTTTATCTTGCAGGAGGACACTTACTGACGACATTGACCACAGGACATTCCATTTCACACGTCGTAGAGCCAACATCGCGTGGTCAACCCACAACGTGCCGTCGTACGCCTACCGCTTCGACGTCACCACGGCCGGAACGCCGCAGTACATCGGCGCAACGCACTTCGAAGAGGTAAGCTTCTTCCGGACGCCATGAACGAATCCTGTCTTGCGCTTTCTTGAACCATAGGAGCTTCAATTCCGATACTGTGCTAAGCAACGTACAGGTCGCATTCGTGTTCTACAACCTCAACGGTCTTGGGTACGCCAGTAATCCTTTTGGGGGGAACGACACCGCCTACACCGAGAAGGCTGCCGCTCTCGCCAAGACCATTTCCCTTTCTTGGGTCAATTTCTTTGACCATCTTGACCCCAATGGAGCTCCTGGCTTGGGTGCTTGGCCGGTATACGAAACTGACGGCGGGTCTGGCAGTGATGTCGTATTTGGCATCAACGGTACGGCAGTTGAGACTGACGACTGGAGGAAGGAGGGCATCGATTGGCTCATTGAGCATGGACTCACTATCTTTGCAGATTAGACTGAACTGGGTGAGGTTGCTCCATTAGTCCAAAGGGTCAGATGAGATAACGAATCCAGACTGCTAGAGATGATCATGGGACGCCCCTGGCATGTCGTACGAGGATTGTAGACTGCCCTTGATGCCCCGATGCTGGCTTTCCATTGAGAGCCTTCATCCGGGTGCTATTGCAACAATATGTCTCATTATATACACCACAGTAATTGCAAGTGGTGTCCAACCCGTGTCGCAGTGCACAGGGTTCCTTATGCATGAAACTGAATCGTGTCTCTCAAACCCGACGACCAAGTTTTTCAGATCAAAGATCTAATCAATCAATCAAAACTTGCTCATCTCCACTAGAGACGAACTCTTGCTAAACCAAATGCACGTCTTCACGCACATGCAGTCGTCCAAGCCTTGCCTGAAATCCCGATGACTCGGAAGCGGAGTTACGTCCAAAATCATGGGGTCGGGATTCTCATCGCCATGGCGACCAGACCAATCCGGCACGTTGGAACCTAAACAATATCCGAAACTCTCAAACATGGCCGAAGACATCGTTCGAGGCTTCTGAGTTTTCAGGTCTTGTCGTCATGCTCGCTGCGCAGCCGCAATGGTGCTGTATGCAACGCCGTGGCGTTTTCTCGCGTAGCAAAACGTCCCAGACCGCGAAGTAACGGGAATTACCCCGATTAAAAATTCCTCTCGATCTTTTATCCGAAGATGTAGTCTCAGAGGGTCTGGAGTGAATGCATAACAAGAAAGTCCGCATCTGGACATGTCGGCCAGCCTCCGTTCTCACGGCATCAATCGGGGCCGAAAGTGGTTCCCGGTTCGGTCCGGCGCCGTGAGTCATCCGATTGGGATATATTGGCAATTCAGAGGTATTTGAAGTACGACATGACGGTCGATGCTCTGCTTCGGAAACATCATGAGGTATTCACATAGCATCGTCTTCTGTTTGGTCTAGTTTTGCGACATATACATTCGTTTCAATGCATCAGACCAAACAACTCGACCTCACTCACACCGCCGGCTCAGGAAACCTCAGATATCATCACGTCTCAATCGTGAGAACTACTAAGCCTTCGGCTTCCCACCGGAACAATCACATAACTGCCTCATCCGGCTCCCAAAATTGAGCACCCTCGCAGCGGCCTATGCAGGCGACAAACCCTCATAGCAGGAATCCATGTAATATCGCAAATCACTGCCGAGTGGAATGGCGAGACTTTTTCCTCAGATAGAGATCTACCTGAGGGAAGGTTACTTGAAAAACTTTCACTCAAACCATAGCAGGCCCTGCGGCGCGTGTGTTGTTTGACGGTATTGTTATCGCAGAGACTAACGTCATCTGGTCGTATTGCATCTCTTGCGTGCGTACCAGTCAAGTTTTATCGAGGCAAGACGTCTAAGACAGGGATGTGGAAACCTTTCCAAGGTAAATGTGAAATACCCTCAGCCTTACTTACTTCCATACCCCCCAAGTCACCTCCTTAGAATTGTTTTCGAGTGAAGTGGTGCTTAGCATAATTATTCATCGCGTAGATGGCCCGGAATTTCGGTCCTTGCGAAACAATACACAAAAAGGAGAGACGAGCATACGACGAGAATAAGAGAGACGATGACGAAGAAGGTCGTGTGGAAATCATCACGAATGCACTGCATTGACCTACTTGGCAACCCCACCCATGCGAAATGCTCGCAAGGGACGCTGAGTTCCAGAAGAACGATCCAGTCTCCACATCACTGCACAGCAATCACTATATTTGTGTCGGTTAATAAGACTTCGACAGTTGTCAGCGACTAATATCTGGGTATTTCTCTCACATTCAAGGCCCAAGCATGCTCTTTCTCCTAGTCCCGACGAATGATGCAGCTACATTATCCATGTTGATCGAAGGTCGGTCTCTGGCCTTTGGTACATAACACTTGAATCCGCTTGACAAATGACTCGGAATACACCACATTCATTAGCGATAAGAAAGAAGCACACGCAACGACTTGCAGTGAAACCGGTCGAAACGCCGTTTCCAAAACAAAGATAGGTGGTATGCAAAGAAAATAACTTGCAAATCTACTTCATCAGCTCAGTCAGTACTCTTTATCTATTTAGTTTAGAAACTCACTCGACGAGACATAGTTGCAAGCCGAGACTAGGAGCTCGATTCAACGCACAATTCCACCTCAGTGGAAGCCTTCATCATCTTTGGAATTCGTTCTCATGTGCTTGGAACAGGAGTCCACCTTCTGGTTCAAGGTGTTTCTGTCTCTCTTTCGAACAGTCGGAGGTTCGGGAAGCCGTTGCCAACCGCACGCTCTAGGCCGATGAGGGACCCACGCCCCGCTTCCCCGCCGCTGGAGGGGCGAGCGTTCCCACAACGCGGACGTCATGCGTCTTCGTCGCTGTCATATGGGCGTCAAACTGCGGCTGCTAACGCATGCGTTCTTGGTCGTGAGTGTCTTCGCTTGGTCAGTCGCCATTTTCACCAAGTTCCCGCCCATCCCCGCTTGAGCTGCGATAGAGTTACTGCCTGAGTTCCGCACCTCTTTCAAGAGCCTAAGTCGTCCGACTGCGATAGCTCATTGCTCGAAAGGCCTCGTCTTACATCTCATCTCTTCCGCTTTCTCTTCACGGATCCCCCGTCAACTGCCAAGCACGTAGCACTTTGGCTAGTCAACTCTAACAATGTCTTCTCAAATTGATATCGCAGCCACGAGAGCCAAATTTCCAGCTCTGGCCCAAGACCAAGTCTTCTTTGACAACGCCGGCGGAAGCCAAACCTTGGGAAGCGTTATTGACGCGTGAGCTCGAGCTCCCCCCTTCCTGACAATGTCTTGTCAACTGATTTCCAGCACTCAGTATTCGGGACTACCTCTCCCAAAACAATGTTCAGCTAGGGGCTTCTTACAGGGTCGGTCAGCGGTCAACTGCCCTCTACAGCGACGGCTTTCAAGCGGGAGCCAAGTATATCAACGCATCTCCTGACGAAATCGGTAGCAACCCATGCCCAACTCGCTTTGTAGATTTCCTCATCGGGCACGGCTAATACATGCCAGTCTTTGGCGCCTCAACCACCCAGCTATTCAGAAACTTGTCACACACCTTCTCCTTCAACAGGGGAGATGAGATAATCGTGTCAGGCGTCGACCATGAGGCCAACATTGCCTCCTGGGTCGACCTTGCCGCCCGCCAGGACCTTGTTCTGAAGTGGTGGAAACCGGACAGCACAACCAACCCCAAGCTCACCGTGGAAAACCTCAAGCCGCTTCTTTCGGAGAAGACCCGCCTCGTAACCCTGACACATGCGAGCAACATTCTCGGAACGATCCATGATGTAGGGGCCGTTGCATCTGCTGTCCACGAGCACACGCCAAAGGGTCTCGTTTGCGTTGACGGCGTGGCGTACGCTCCGCACCGGCCTATTGACGTCAAGTCTCTGGGCATCGACTTTTACGCCTTTTCATGGTACAAAGTCTACGGCCCGCACACGGCCATGCTCTACGCGAGCCGCAAGGCGCAGGATGAGCACATGCGTTCGTTGGGACACTTTTTCAACCAGCACGAGACGCTCGAAGGAAAGCTTGGGCTTGCGGGGGGCAGCTATGAGTTGGTCTCGGCTGTGCCAAAGGTACTGGAGTATCTCGGGACTCCGCAGTCTGTAGGTTGGAAGGATAAGATTGAACAAGAAAGAAAGTTGCAGTCGGCTCTGCTAGAGTACCTCAACAGCAGGGGTGATGTGACCATCTACGGTGAATCGGATGCCGGCACTGAACGTCGCGTCCCGACAATCAGTTTCAGGGTAAAGGGATGGGGAGCCAAAGAGCTCGTGACGGCAGTTGAGAAGGAAACCAACTTTGGCTTCAGATGGGGCCATTTCTACTCCTACCGCCTGCTGAAAGACAACCTGGGTCTTGACCCCGCCGACGGCATCGTCAGGGTCAGTATGGTTCACTACAACAGCTGTGAGTTTACGTGTCTTCCACTCAAACTGGGCTTGGTACTGATACAATCTAGTGGACGAAGTCAAAAGTTTCATCGCAGCGCTGGAAAAAGCTCTTTTGCAAAAGAAGTAAGGGATCTAGATGTGTGGGATTAAGATTAAGCAGACCGACGAGTCCTCGTTGGGGTGACTGTCGTCCGACTTTAGTATATACTGAAACATAACTTATGGCTTGCGTTGCTTTCCCCCTCTGCACATGAAATAAAGAAACCAATAAAAAGCAAACTAGAAACATCAAAGTCGTAAGTAATAGCTGGTGTGGCCTGCCACAACTGGGTTCTTCAAAGCTTGCCGGTCCGCTTCTCGACAGCCCTCCTCAGCAACGAGATGATTTCGGCAGGGTCCTTTGCGCCGAATACGGCGCTTCCAGCCACAATGACGTTTGCGCCAGCATCGGCAGCCTGGTCAACGGTGCCGGCTCCCAGGCCACCGTCAACCTCAATGTTCATTTCGGGGTATTTAGCGCGTAGGACCTCGACCTTGGGCAGGCATTCGGCCATAAACTTTTGACCGCCGAAGCCGGGTTCTACAGTCATGACGAGGACCATCTGTAGGCAAGATAATTAGATTCGGTGTCTCTGGGGGCTTCTGGCGTGGAACGGCCAGGGGCGGGGCAGGAGTGGCTTACGTCGGGCCTCTCAAGAGGGTTCTCGCTCTCGAGGATGTCCCAGAGAACGTCGACTGATGTCCCGGGCTTGATGGCAATGCCAGCACGGATTCCTTGGTCATGGATGAACCGAATCAGGGCCTTGGGGTTTGTCGTCTCGTCGGACGTGGTCTCAGGGCTCTCGGCGTTGGTGGAAAAGGCGGCCTCGTAGTGGAAGCAGTAGAGGTCCGCACCGGACTTCACCATCTCCTTGACCCATTTCTTAGGCTGAAGTCGAAAAAGTAATGGTCAACCAATGCTTCCACGGGGAAAAGCGCAGACCCGCCTCTCATTGAAGGTGATGGAGGGAGACAGGTGCAGAATAGAGCTTACCTCCGAGACCATCATGTGACAGTCGAAAGTGCCTGTGCCGTCAATCTCTGTCGGCTTGGCAACATAGCCGCGGATCATGCCAACGGCTGCAGGCCCGAAAGTGATGTTGGGCACAAAGTGTCCGTCCCTAAGGCACAGTCATCAGCTCTGTCGGCATCTCGAGCTCTCGAGCTCTCGGGCACTCGAGCGTCGTTCGTAGACAGAAGCAAGGTCTATCCACGGAAGAATCTCACGACGCCCTCAGCAGGTTTAGAATGGCAACAGGGAATGTTTACATAATGTCAACATGAAGCCAGTCGGCTCCGTGAGCGATCGTGCGTGAGCAGCATCCTCCGAGATCGGCGAAGTCGGCCGCGAGAATCGAGGGTGCTACGATGGGCTTGGGTGCCATTTTGTGGAGTTGGTGTTGATGTGGCTGCTGCTGCTTCTGCTGCTGCTGCTGCTGCACGGGGATGCTGTAAAGGACGAAGACGAGGAAAATGAAGAAGAAGAAGAAGAAGCAATCTGGGATATCGGTGTGGGCGGGCAACGTTGGGTTTTGTGTGTGCGTGTGATGGTGAAGATTCTGTTGAGGGCGAGGGCGGGAGGGTTCACTGGAAAGCTGCGACGCATCCTCGGAAGGCATGGTAAGCTATGGACCCTGAACTCAGGTCAGCTCTTTTGGCGGGGCCGGGGCCGGGGCCTGGGCTGCGCTGGGTTCTGCTGGGTTCTTCCCACACTCTGGATTCTAGAATCCCTCATGACCAGCAAGTGGAGTCAGTAGACCCGCTGAAGCACGTACCGCCCGTATGATAAGGTCCGGAGTACATATCGCCGCTGGGGCTCATCGGAGTTACAGGAGCGGAGGCGAATAGAGCACCGCGGCAGCTCCACCGATCCTTCCCATTGGGCTGCCAGAGGGCCGCGAGACGGGGGCCCAGTCATCGCAACTCGGTAAGGGCCTGACGTTAGCCGAATGTCATGATGGAGCCTCCAGCGACACCCAAAGACGCTCAGGGAACTCGGGCCAATATCCGCCGGGCGGAATTTGCTCATCAGGTGCTCTCTGTGACCCCCACTCAACCTCACGATGAGGAAAACAGGATAATGCAACAGCCGAACCGCACCACCCTGAGCGTGAACTGCCACGCCGATAACGAAAGTCACGACAATCACTTCTTGGAACATCGTCATAATGCCCTGTTCAATATACGACTGTTAATACACTCTGTGGTCTTTTGTCTCTCTCTCTCTCCCCCCCTTCACACCCACATCTCCTCCATCGCGTGATGGAAAGGGCAAAACAAACACATCACGCTTTCGGCCGAGAGAATCGGCCCAGTTGTGCTCGGCGCTGCGAAGAGGGGAAGAAAACGCCAAACTCGAGATTGACTCCTGGTCCACTCTAACTGCCTGGATAATGCTGTCCATCCATTTATACTTACACGTGCCTTGGACCCATGTCTCCAGTCGTGCTGGAACTATGTTTAGCCATCAAAGCTGTACTTCAACCATCCGCCGAGGGCCTTCAAGCTCTCCCATCGGACATGCTCGTCCGAGTCTCCCATGAGCTCCATCACCCGGGTCTTGAGACCGAGTTTCTCCAATTGGTATCTCTTCTCAGGCACCTCCTTGACTAGCGCTCCAACATCATTGCAAGCAATAGCCAGAACCTGCTTGTCGTTATCCCATGGCCTCTTCATGATATCGGCAAGTTTGCGCGGAATTTCTCCGTTTTCGTGCTCCAGAATCTTGCGCGCGTTCTCAGCCCAGAATACCTGGCTCTTATGAGGCGGCGACCAGCGAAGGTGGCCCGATTCTACTTCTGCGACGTACTCGTCGAAGGTCGTCTTTGTCTTGGTGTACTCTTCGAGCAGCTCCTTCAACTGCTGGAGATCTTCCAGCAGGTCGGGGTCTGTCAAGTGACGGCCGCTCAGGTTCTCGAGAAGCGAGGGTAGACGTGCGAGCACCGCAGTAGGAAGCAGCGACTTTTGGTTCTTGTCGAGCAGGTTGAACAGGGTGGACACGATCAAACGTGTTGTCTTCTCCTTGGGAGAAAGGCGTAACAGCTGGGTGTAGAGGAGGACGATGTCATATTCACTACGGCCCGTTAGCAAGCGCAATGCAAAAGAGATCCGGATACATACTCATTCAAGTCATCACCGATTTCCTCGGCCTCAAAACTCATTTGCCAAATGACCAACAGAACATGGTACAGCAGTTGCAGACCAACCCCACCACCAAGCGACCCTTCAAAGCCGGTGGCTCTTGAAGGCGCATTGCCGCTCCATATGCTCGCAGAAGAACTGCCATTGCTTCCGATGCCTGCAGCTGTGCCGAGGATTTCGACCAAAGGTGCAATAGTCTCGCTTCTTTGGTTCCAAAACTGTGTCCTCGACGCATGCCCGTAGAGAAGTGACGAGAATTCCTGGACTGCAATATCCTGCAGGCCAGCATCGGAACTCTTCGCGAGACCCGAGAGGTATGTGAGCAAAACGGGAATGGCGTTACGGGTCGCCTGCGATTCGTCGAGGGAGATAGACATGAGCTTCGTCAGCGCCGTCGAGGTGAGCAACGGGATCGGGTCTTCTGTGTTGTTGGAGTGCGCGAGAAGCGGAAGGAAATGCTTGTACGGATCTGTGTTCTTGAAAAGGGCTTTGGCAAGTGAAGGCACGCCTATAGGACGAGGTCAACAACGTTAGCGGCTGCCGTAGTGAAGGTGCTATTTTGGTATTGGGGCATATCAATCGTGGAGAGACGAGGTAGATCTAGGAAAGGGGAACAAATTGGGAAGACGGGCAAAACAAAAGAGATGCGTGGTTTCAAACTAGAGCAACAGTGCAAGACGTACTGGGTAAAAGGTCGGCGAGGAGGACGAGGATAAACTGGACGACGTTGGCCTGCTTCCCCGCAGACTCTAGCACGCTGGGCTTTCCCGAGTCGCCCACAAAGAGCGAGCGGTAACCATCGAGGTCGCCTTCAACGATGTCCTTCCTCGCCTCTGGCTTTTTGGCCTTGTCGACAGCGCGAATGCGGGCCAGGTGGTCCTCAGTGATGGTGCCTGCTCTAACGGCGCCATCCCAGGGGATAGGTCGCTGTCGAATGTTGCTCTGCAACGACGCCAGATAGGTGGGAGGATCGAGCGACATGGCGAGCGGATCGAGGGAAGTAGCGACCCTGACGGCTTCAAATACGGATGGAGGTCGCCGAGGGTGTTGGGGGATGGATTTCGTAGATGGAATCCGCGATGCTGAGGATCGCGTGTCGTCGACTCTGGCTGGAGCTGGCCGATGAACGTAATGCAACGCACCCAGGCCGCAGCCACTGGCGCAGCCGCGCCTGCGGCCTACCCACCTGTCTTAAAGGTCACTTCCCTGCTTCAGGTTCCATGGGAGTCACAGCGTCAAGTAGATGGCACCTGATTGGCTGACATTCCAGCCACACTTGATAGCTCTGAGTACTCCACCAAAGCTCGGAAGTAGCCAATCCGGCGACCAGGAAGGCCGCAGCAATAGGCGCGAATGTGGCGGTGCAAAATTGCTACCCGGACCCAATCACTATCAGCTTGGATTTCCGTCCCTCATGTTTCAAAATAGCAACGCTGATGCATATTGCTCCAAAGTCCAGCCTCCTGATTTTAGTCAGGGGCTGATGCTATCTGTTGCGGACCCATCCGCATCTATCTTGTGTCACTGAGGGTGTGAAGCACATCCCATCGGCCTGGTTCTTTCAAGCCTGTCAGAGCTGCGGAACCCACTCAGAGATGATGTTTGTTTGCACGGGCTGGCTGCTTTAACTTGCGTTGCTGCCAGGCTTAGCGCTGCTCTGACGGGCAAGGTGGGAGGGCGTGACGCTTGTGACAGGAGGACTTCATTGAGATGATCCACGGCAAGGCTCTTACACCTCGACTGCGATACCTGGGAAGTTTCCCTTGCTGTTCAATTATCTATCATGCCAGGGAGCCTCACGGAACTATCAGGCTTTGGTAATCACTTGAGTCGCCATGGCGTCGGCGGACGGGCGAGCATGGCTGCACGTTACGTGAGTCTGGAGAACACGAGTGAACTGCCAAGGAAGGAAGCTCAACTCGGTGTAAGGGTCAGAAACAAAGTGTGAACAGCAGGGGAAAACGGACATTCGCGATTGTGGTCGCCTAGTGGACAGACGGGACCGACCCCTGCAGGTAAACAGTGGATGCTGGAAGCTGCTCTGGGCCGGGGGCTCACATTTTTCGCGACGGGACCCGTCCTGCCAGCTCACACAGGCAGGCATCTCCCCGCAGCAGAACCACTTAATACCCCTCGCTCTCTGTGGACTGAGACTCATCGCTCGGCGCCCGATCTTCAGGTACCGTGGCAGAAGAACCATTTCTGCCGCAGTTGTAACAGAATCGGTCAATGACGACTTAGACAAAGACCCGGCAGAAGAGCTTTTATTTGGATCGCAGATTGGACAGCTATTGTGGTAATTGGAATTGGTAAAGCCAGATCCCTGCGACACTTGCGTCGCATTATTCGAGGGTGGTATTGTGGGTGTCGAGTGTGGGTGTGGTGACAGCAACAGGAAAAGAAGAGGTTGGAGGTTGGACTCGGGACGGAGGGAGGAGGTTGGGACTCCCGCGAGGGAAAGAAAAAAAAAGGCCTCTCTGCCAAATCAAGTAATACCATACCACACTCCAGTTTGCTCGTTCCCCCCATCTCTTGGTCTCTTCTTTCCCCCCTTTCCCTCTCGCAAAACCCAAGGACATTCCAACCATACCTTGATCAACAGGGCCCTGTCGATATAGCTGCTGGCTTACACCTCGCCTTACGGTCTGCACACTAACAGACTAGGCCGGCCAACTCACTTGCACTTGCCCTGCTCATATTCCACCCTCCTCTGAAGCTGACCTTTATTTTAATACCTCATTGCTTCTCTCCAACATTCCTCTTACCTGCTCATATCGGCCCTCGAGGCAACAAAACAAGACGAATTGCCACGAAGGAAAGCGTGCGACGGCGGCTCAACTCTCAATCGCGACCCCGCCGTTTTTCCGGCTACTAGCTAACATTCCTGGCTCTCGACGACACAGCTGCGCCATCCGCCAGAATGAGCCGGATCAAGCAATCGGCCACGGCACCTTTGGTCGCCCGTCTTCTGCTGCTGTTGGCGTTGGCTCCCACCCCGATCCTCGCTCACCCTTACCCTCTTCAGAATGTTGCAAACAACCTCTTCTATGAGCTTGGCGACAAGTTTATGAAGCGCGATTGCGTTCAGCGATGCGGAGCTGATTCTCAATACTGCTGCGGCTCTGGCGAACAGTGCTACACCGTCAACAACATCGCTGGCTGCAGCACCGTCAATGGAGGTGGGGGCTATGGCATTTACACCACAACCTGGACCGAGACGAATACCTTCACGAGCACCATCACAACAGATTGGCCCAAGACAACCAAGGCTTCTGGGGGAGGTGCTGGCGGTGGCACTGGCGCCACTTGTGTCCCGAAAAACGAAGGAGAGTCGTCATGCGGCACCATATGCTGTGCGTCCGACCAATACTGCGCCTATCCTGGCCAATGTGCTCAAAATGGCTGGACTATCACGACGGTTACTTCAAACGGCGTACCCGTCACGACGCAATTCTCAGCTCCCTACCGAGTCACCAGCACAGGAGCTACTGCCACGGGCACGTTCGCCTCGGAGACGGCTACTGGAACCGCGGTGCCCATCACCGACGAGGGTACCGGCGGCGGCTTGAGCGGTGGAGCGATTGCAGGCATTGTTATCGGCACCCTCGCTGGTCTCGGCCTGCTCATGCTACTTTGCTTCTGTTGCATCGCCCGTGGCCTTTGGGGTCTCATCTTCGGCGGCAAGAAGAAGAAGGAACGCAGCCGCGAGCGCGTTGAGGTCGTCGAGGAGAGGTACTCTCGTCACGGCAGCCGTAGACCCTCGGCTCACTCTCATCGCCCCTCACATGGTGGCTGGTTTGGTGGCCGCCCTGCCTCCGCTTCCCATCGCAAGAGTGAAGAGAAGAAGGAGGGCGCGAAATGGTTGGGTTTGGGAGCTGCCGCCGCGACTATGGCCGCATTGTTGAACATGAAAAAGGACAAGAAGCCGGCACGCAAGCCGCGGTCGGCTTACACTGATTCGTACTACTCGTACACGGAGACAAGTCCCAGTGAGTCTTCATGGGATTCTCGGACTCGATCGGATCTGACCTCCTACCTAGGCAGTTCTAGCTCGGGAGGAAGAACTCACCACACGCGCGGCACTCGCACCACACGCCCGTCACGGAGGTAACGCACTGAGTTCTTCTAGAACCTCGTTGATTCCTCGCCCAATTACAAACGCCTTCGTCTGCCTTTTGGCAACACTGCCGAGGCACAGAACATGCTTCTGACGTACATAAACTGATATTCTTTTTTTCTTTCTTTTGGAGTTCAGGGGGACAAATCATAATTTGGCTTCAGGTTGCCGAGGCACAAAACATATCATGGGCACGAAAGACGAGTTTCTTCAAGAAATGAACGAAAGACTGGATGGTCACTATGATAAGATTGAATGGGATGACGGTGATTCTGGAGACGATGACGAGCAGGGCGGGAGGAAGATCTCTTGGGCCATGGCGGTCCTCTCTATTTTTGAGCGTTTCCGGCTTTTTCCTTGGCTTGTTCTCTTTCCACAGACACCCTGCGTAGCATGTACGATGTCAAGAACGATTTTAATGTTATAGACGAAATTGGTGGTGAGCCCAGCATGAGGTTTTTGGGTCACTGTAATCATTACGCACCACAGGATATTCCCAGCTGCCCCCTTTAATTTACTTCGCTTGTCTGTCCGAAGGTGCCCAGGCACGTTCTGTGATGCGTCTTGGAGGAAGTTGAGATGAACACCACCCAAGGACAAGGAATCGGCCGAAGCTTGGGATAAGGTCTGTGACCGGAGAAAATGGAGCCGTCGTGCATCACGTTCGACTGACAGGTAGGACCCATTAATTGCTTCTGGACACTACCTTGCCCGAGTGAGATTCACGAGTTGATCTGACCAGTGATACTAAGTGGTATCTTACCTTTCACGATGTCTTGTCGGCATTCCCCCTCAGAACCTTGTTGACAGGCCTTCCGCATCTTTTGTCGACGCGATCTTCGAGCACACTGTGAACCGCACCCGGGGCATGCAGCCGATAACTCCAATTTAGCCTTGCAACCATTCCGCTACGTGGACTTCCTACGATGATTACGTCTCTTCCAAGTTATCACCGCAATTAATGCTCCGGCGGCCACTGTTCCTAAGGGGAGGCGCCGAGGTACGTGTAAGCGGCTACCAGGAGAGTTAGTGGTAATTGCGGCAGCATTGAAATACCGCGGGACGGAGTCAGTAGTGTGGTTTCACTGCATGCTTCTCTGCCGTGGTAACACCATCCAGCCCCTAATCTGTCGTCTCCCAGATGACATGCAGTCTCTGGCGGCAGGAGAGTCGATACACGGGCCAAAACACACAAGGCAACATGAATAGATGAGGCGAGGAGCTCGATGTTGGTTGAGGTATCATTTCACCATTAACGCCAGTCTCGTCTCATGCATATACGACTTTAACAGATAGAGTTTTGAGTAAGCCGCTCCAAAAAAAAGCGAGCTGGTTGCGTCTTCTTGCTTTTGTTTGGTATAGCCCCTGCGCTACACACTCACATTTACACCGTCTTTTCGGATGCCATGCTGTGCCTGCAAATGATTGAACCCCGGCCACTCCTGTCGTAAGAACCCAGACCAGAACCCTTTTGATTTTCCCGCAGAGAAGAAAGCCTCCAAAACGCTGATTCACACGTGATGTGTTGATAACGCGTTTACTGGTCTTCGACAACGTTGCCCTTCTCGGAAACGTACATACCGTCAAGGAACTGCGGGTGCGTTAGTACTCAGCTCGGATGGGGATCTTTTTAGGATATTTTGCCACATACCTTACGGATATCCTTGTTGCGGACCTTGCAGATCTGCTGGATGTCGGCAGCAGACTGGGAGACGGCCTCAAGGGAGTTGCCCTGAAGGACGAGCTCGTCCTTCTGGTTCTTGGAGGCCTCGACGTCGACACCATGGCGCATGGTCACGCGGCGGACGAGCTTCTCACCAATGAAGTTACTGCACACAGAGTCAGTATTTCGTTGCTGTCCTCACACCACCAGACAACAAACATACCGGATCTCAACCTCCCAAAGGTCATCAGAGTTCTTCTCAACGTTGACGTTGATGGGAAAATGGGCGTAGACGTAACGCATCTTGTACTTGAAGCCCTTGGTGACACCAACGATCAAGTTGTTGATGAGGGTGCGGACAGTACGGAGGGTGGCGACGTTCTTTCTTGAGCCGTGGTGGATCTCAATGTTGATGGTGCCCTTCTTGGGCTGGGAGAAGTTGACAGCCAAGTGGCTGAGGTCCTTCACCAGCTTGCCTGTGTCGCTCGACGGTCAGCCCACTCGACTTCTGCAGCAATATCCCATCGAGTGCGCAACGCGCTCCCGGTAATTACCCAGAGCGAGACTGGAGAACGCTTTGCGACCGATTGCAGATAGGGAAATGTGTAACTTACCACGGGGGCCCTCGACGGTGACGACGCGGGACTTGATGTGAACCTTGACTGTTGGAGAATCCAAGTCAGCATGCATTCAATTGCCTGCCACTACTGCTCCTTTCGAGCTCATCCACAGTCTAAAACTTTTCAACCGAAACACCCTTCGTAGCCCCCGCCGATCCTGTAGTCATCGCCGTCCATAGGTATCGCATTCCCAGCGCACACACTTGGAGGGAGGCAGGGAAGGCCCGAGACAGGAAGGGTATTTTGTATCCCAAATTTCAGAATCCGGCGGAGCTCGCAGGGCCGCATCGTCGTGGACGCTTGATGGCCGGGGGAGTTTCGACGGGTGTAGGTGGCTTTGTCTTTTCGGACGTCGTGTCGTCGACGACAGCAACAATAGCTTTCACGTACCATCCTGAGGGATGTCAAGGCTCTCCTGGGAGTGAATGTATCTCATCTTGACGTCGGGGGAGGAGTTGTCGGCGGGCGATTGGGCGTGGTCTGGAGGTCACTGGGCGTTGAGTCGATCGTCAAATTCCGAACAGAACTCTGTGACAGAAACTTTTTGCGGGTGTGGGTGACAGTAGCGCAGTAGGGCTCGCGCCCCGTAGACGGCCAAGAGCGAGCTCGTGGTGGTCCGTGAGCCGCGCCAGCCACACCAGCACTCACCAGCCACATTCTAGCTCTTAGTCACGTGTAAGGTACCTAATCTCCAATCACCCGACCCACCCAAAGCTCCTGCTGCCCGGTCGGCGCAGGAGGTAAGGTAGGTACCTCCAGGTAAGGTAGAGCAGATCCGACAGCAGCGGAATACGTCAGCAACACCAGCCCTCCAGAAGACGACGGTTTCCGATCGCTAGAATCCGCCGATAACGAATTCGAGACGCGCAACATTCCCGCACAATTGGCTTGCGCTCAACGCACGTCTCTCACATCCTACCGTCGAATCGCAGCAATTGCGCGGGATCCGGACAGTCCACCGAGGCCACGATGTCGTACTTCTTCTCAACCCCCGTCGATATCGACATCGTATTGGAAGACGCCGACGAGCGGTCCATGGTCGATGTCAAGCTCGATAAGAACAGGCGAGAAAAGGCGCCGCTGTACATGGATGGCGAGTCCGTCAAAGGCGCCGTGACAATCAGACCCAAGGACGGGAAGCGACTGGAGCACACCGGCATCAAGGTCCAATTCATTGGCACGATAGGTAAGTTGCCGTCCTTTCAAAAGTCGCATGTGCGCGACTGACAATCATATCGACAGAAATGTTCTTCGACCGTGGAAACCACTACGAATTCCTTTCCCTGGTCCAGGAGCTCGCGGCGCCGGGCGAGCTGCAGCACCCGCAGACCTTCGACTTTAACTTCAAAAATGTCGAGAAGCAGTACGAGTCGTACAATGGAATCAACGTCAAGCTACGCTACTTTGTCCGCGTCACAGTATCGCGCCGCATGGCCGACGTCATCCGCGAGAAGGATATCTGGGTTTACTCGTACCGCATACCCCCCGAGATGAACTCATCTATCAAGATGGACGTCGGCATTGAGGACTGCTTGCACATCGAATTCGAGTACTCCAAGAGCAAGTACCATCTCAAGGACGTCATCGTCGGCCGCATATACTTCCTGCTCGTTCGTCTGAAAATCAAGCACATGGAGCTATCCATCATCCGGAGGGAGACGACGGGCGCCGCGCCGAATCAGTATAACGAAAGTGAAACGCTGGTGCGCTTCGAGGTGCGTGTTGTGCAGCTATGGGAAGGCCTGGGTGGTTTTCTGACTTGATCGTAGATTATGGACGGCTCTCCATCCCGAGGAGAGACAATCCCAATTCGTCTCTTCCTTGGTGGCTTCGACTTGACCCCTACCTTCCGGGATGTCAACAAGAAGTTCTCAACCAGGTACTACCTTAGTTTGGTGTTGATTGACGAAGGTGAGAACCATAGAGATACCTATTGGGACACCGGCAGTTAACTAAACTATGCCAGATGCTCGGAGATATTTCAAGCAATCGGAAATCATCCTCTACCGCCAAGCACCCGATGCAGCCCAGCAAAACATGATCATGGCTGCAGCGCCTGAAAACCCAAAGCTGATGCCGCAGCCCACGCAGGCATAATGAAGTCGAAGTGGCTGGCGCTTTGGCCATGATAATAATTGATGGTTGTCACGCACTTTTAGCATATGTCACGGCGTTTGGGGGGGGGGGGGTAAAGAAGCTGGGTCTGACTGATACGAAAAAATGACATTATTCTGCTTCTACCAAAAGAATAAAAGCCCAACCCATGCAATTCGTGAGGTATCTGGCCTGTCTGGGTTTCTTCTTGTCCGGATTATTCTTGATTACTTATACACTCTTTCTTTTTCCCCACCCGCTTTTGTGACTAACCTGTTCATCCACCTATTTACAAAATGTCCATTGCGTCGTCCGCCTCGAATCCAAACTGGTTGTTCTGGATGGCTGCGATTCTGTCAAGCTCGTCCTGATACTGCTTGCGCAGGTCCGGCAACGTCACGACCTTGCGCTTCCCTGGAATTTTCGTCTCTCGAGAGTTGGGAGGGGGTAGTTCCTCGGAGAAAATCCACGCCTGCTTAGGGTCAACGCAGCTTAGAGCGTTGATCAGCAGCAGGTATTGCTTCGTGACTGCGGTGTCCAAGATGTCATCGCCAATGAGTTTGTCGCCCTCGCCGGCGAACTGCAGCTTCTGAATACGGTCGAGCAAAACTGTTGCAGCGCCGCGGTAATCGCCATGCTTGATTCTCCAGGAGTATAGGATCTGGTGGTAAGGGGTGCCGCTCAGAACATCCATCGTTGACTTGCATCGCTGGGCCAGTATCTCGTCGATGGAATCCTGCAGCCCAGGGAAGGGCAGAGACACCAGTTCGCTATTGTGGTAGGAATCGCACATCTTGTCCACCAGCTTGCGCAGAGATGAATGCTGCATTGCCTTGTCCTTCATGGCCAGCAGGCTTGCGTGAGCAACATCAAAGCGCGACAAGACTGTAGCTGCGTTGAACTGGCGGCTGAGCATTTCACTCTTCACCAAAGCAGCCTCGAGACTGGCGTGCGAATACTGAATTGCCAATCCGGCAAAATCAATTACGTAGGAGTACGCCTTGGTCTTCTCGAACAGCGCCACGATATGGCAATAGTATCGAGCTGGGCCCTTGTTAAGTAAATTCCATTCCGTATCGTCCAGGAGACCGCTGCTGTGACGGTCTACATCAACGTCCTTGACACCTGCAACACTCATTAGCCCCGATGAAATTAACTAGCAAAGGTTACGGGAACGTACTCATGCCGATAGCCGCTTTGCGAAAGTGAATAGCAGCTGTCGCAAAGTCCTTGAGCGCGAGAGAGACGCGGCCTTGCACGTATGTGGCGAATGGCGTTTGGCTGCAGAAAGGGGCGAGCTCAAGAGCCAGATCGGCCCGTTCCCTCCTAATCAGAGAGCACTGAATAAGTGTAGGCGACACCTCAATATCGCTGTTCGAGGCGCAGATGTCTGTGACAATATCCGTAATACTTGCAGCTAAAGGTTCATCCTTGCCTTCGACGAAACCCAAGAGGTGACCCACGTTGCCCTCTAAGGCGGTGATTGTTTGGGTCTCCTCTCCGCTCCGCTTGGAAGCACTGGGTGATCCGGAGAGAGAGCTAGAGAATGACCCAGAGACAGAGCCACTGCGCTCGTGCTTGCTGCCAATGGGAATTGTGATGTCTGTCTTGGAGAGCCATCGGAGTAACTCTAGCCTGCGAAGAGATTCGAGGAATTGTCGAAACACGTTGCCGATATCAAGCCGCTTGGAGAGCATCTCTTCTTCCTGTTCCCAATCAAACTCCATATGGACCAGGAGCAATAGCTGGCTGAAGATAATGTTCCACTGTAGGTCGATTGTATCTTGAACAGCCTTGACGATGAGCTTTCTCCCAAAGTCGGTCAATGGTTGCCGGGATTTGCGGCTTCCTGAGTCTGCGCTGGCTGCAGTCAGTGAGACAAAATTGTTGTATAGATCCATCGTGACGCCGTTGTAGTTCTGCCCGAGGCTTTCGATGACCTGGGCGCAGTCTTCGTCGCTCACACTGCGCCACATGGCGGTAGTGTCAAACATGTACTGGATGCGCTCGTAGTCTGTCCTTGGTGTTTCCTCAAAGATCTCAGGGCGAAGCGCAGCTTTGCAGACTTGCAAGATGCTGTCAGAGATCGCGTCGATGAAACTGAGTCCTGTGGAAACAAGTGTTGCGGTCTTCTCAGATCCTCTTTCCGGACGTGAGAGGTTGTAGTAAAGGCGCTCGAGTTGGCTGCATTCCCGGATGGCAGACATAGCGTCGGCGCAGACCACCCAGGTCATCTCCGCATCCGAGTCCAAAATCAGAGCAACTGCCTCCCCGCGCTGCTTGTCCAGCTCGATTAGCAGGCGATAAAATCTCCGCCACTGAATTTCACTGCTCGCACGAAACTGTTCGTAGTCCATGCCGCCAGCCGAGTTGCGGTCGAGTGATGCTGTTGAAGCAAGAACAGAGCAGATAGATTCTGCCAAGTCCTTCTGGCCCCTCGAGCCACTTTCCTTCGGTGCACCGAGGCCTTTCTCGTAAATCGAAAGAGCTGTTTCCAGCGTTGCTTTTGTGAAACGGCCAGGAGCCAAGATCAGCTCCAACCACTTCTCAGTGGTATCCGATGGGTCAGACGGACCTGACATCTGTGCTGTAGGGTAGTTGGCTTCGATGTGAACGGAGTTCCACTCGTTCTCCCAAGATTCGCCGACATTGTCCATGTCGAGTTCGAGCTCCTGGACACGGTATGTCATATTGTTCTTCCAAAGCGTCCACAGCTGCACGCCGCCATCCGGCGGACTGGAGAGAACGAAGTCAGCCAGGGTCCAGACGTCCGATAATGATGGCGAAGCTGGGACAAGGTGTGTCTCCGGGAAAGCGTCTTCGACATAGATCGTGTCACTATCATGAGCCTTGATGTTCCAAAACTTAAACTCTCCAGCTCCGATGGGCGAATGGGTTGCGCACATCCTCTTGCCAGCACCATCACCGACGAGGTGCAGCAGGTTGGATTGAGAGGGATCGATCTGCCACTTGCCCATCTCCTGGGGGTTGCGGTCGGAGTTGAGAATGTCTCCTGTAAAAAGGATTTGGCCCGTGCGCAAGTTCCAGATGCGCATGCGGTGGTCGAGACAGACGGTAAACAGAAAAGCGGCATCATCCAGGCCCAGGTCCGTCACTTGTATCGATGTCGCGGCACTAGCGTCCATAGAGATGTTGCGGTATCGGATGGAGTGGTTCTGCTTGAAGGGAAGGAAGCTGCGAATACCTTGGGCCCAGCTTTGTGAGTTGTAGATCGTCTCTTTCCATGGGCTGCTGGAGGCTGTGAAGTGTGAGCAGGGTATCCATCTATGGCCAAGAGAGTATGACGTACCGTCATGGCCCTTATTCCTATCAAGCCTCACAAGGCCGCCGTCATGGAGAGAAATAACAACCTGATCGGTGCTGGCTGCGATCATACGGTGTGGATGCTTGAGGCCGAAGACCTTGGGTTGATAAGCCTTGACTGCGTCTCCGGGTCCAGACTCGATCGCAGATTTCTTCCTGAAGAAGTCGGGTCGGAGGGTGAACGTGTAGAGAGAGTTCGACTCGTCGAGGACAAACATGGAAAGCGCATCGTGCTCGCGAGGGTCAGCGAAGGAGACGCACGACGGCTGAATCGGGACCGAGAATCTGAAGTTGAGAATCAGAGGGGAATCGGGAGTCCTCTCCTGGCGGCAGGTGTCGACGACGCGCAGACTCAAGACCAAGCCATCCTCCAGCAGCCTCCAGAGGAAGCTCCGCGGTGCGTCATGCCATTTTCTGTGATAAACCGATGAGACAGGCGCCAGACTTTTGAGCCGAAATGCGAACTCGTCCTCGCTCACGTTCTTGTCGCGGTTGCCATTAGTGAATCTGCGGCTGACACCCCAGCTGTTGGACGTCAGCGAGGGAACCCGGATGTTGACGATTGATGAGGCGGAGGTCGGTTCGAGATTGAGACGAGTCTCTCGGTAGAGGTATTGAGTGTCGGCGGAATCCATCTTTTGATGCGCCGCCCTAGCTGATGAAGACCTCTAACGCCGTCGAGAAAAGGAAAGAGGCTGCAGGAGTCGCGGATCGGGCTCGGCGCATTCAACAATCGGCAACAGCAAAAGTTAGTCCCGTAGGTCGCAATTCGAGATGTTGGAATTTCAGTTTGCCCGACTCCAAGCGCGCTGGTGGGGCTAGTCTCAAAACAGCAACAAGCTGCGTACAGTGATGATGGACAGTGCTAATTGGAGCGCACAGTACGTCACGGACAATCTCAGGTAAGGTAGTTCAGAAAGGCTTCACACTGACAATGAAACAAGGGCTCCCTCGATCACGGAGAAACGTCAAAGATAGTTGAGAATCCTCTCTTGAATTAATCCGTCTAAAAGCTCATGATTTTCTAGCAAAAGCTCTGCACCTAGTCCGCCAATTGAAATGATGGCAGAATTTCCACAACGCCAAAATAATCAGCCTTCCAACGCCAACAGCCATGCAAACCATCTCCTGCTCAACAAGGGAACCCGCCAACGCTCTTTCGTTTTGCACGTACCCATCATATGACCACGCCGTTACGTATTTTTACATACCATGAGCGCTGCTCCTAATCCTTCTCCAGATCCTTTGGGCTCGGGTCTCCGATACCGTCCTCATTGATGGCGAAGAGACAGTCGCTCTCTGGTAGGCAGGGACTGTCGTAAATCTTCGCGACACGGGTCTCTCCACGACCCTTCCTCAGGCTGATTCTGGTTGTGCTGGCGTGGGCAATGATGTTACCGCCAACTGGCTTCTTCGGGTCAGGATTGAACATAGCGCTCGGTCCTCCGTCGACCTGCGCGACGACCTGGTTTGTGATGACAACAGCGATGCCGAATTCGTCAGCGAGGCGTTGCAGCGTGCGCATGAATTTGGCAAGGTGGGTCTGCCTGGATGACAGCTCTCCACGACCTAGGAAGTCGGTTCTGTACAAAGCTGTCGCACTGTCGACAATTAGAAGAGAGAAGCGCGTCTCGCACATCATTGCCGATGCTTGCTGGAGGAGTTGCAGCTGGTGATCAGAGTTGTAGGCACGCGCGTATGCCACATTGTCCAACACCTCTTCTCCGGAGAGACCGAATCGATTGGCGACCGCGAGAAGGCGGACGGGTCGGAAAGTGCCTTCAGTGTCGATGTACATGCACTTGCCTTCGCCACCACCCATGTCGAAGGGAAGTTGGCAAGTGACTGCGAGGGTGTGGCAGATCTGACTCTTTCCCGTGCGGAACTCTCCAAAAAGCTCGGTCACAGAGCCGGTCTCGATACCACCGGCGAGGAGGGTGTCGAGCTGCTTGGAGCCTGTCGTGATGGAGATAAGCTCGCTTCGGCGTTGGTGCATCTCAGTGGCGGTCGTGAAGCCCATCGGCACGAGCTTGGAGGCTGAGACACGTCAGGTCTACCACTACGACTTGCACGAGATGATAACACTAACCTTCGGCGAGGATTTTGGACGCCTTTTGCTCCGAAATGCCCTTGATCTGCTCGAGGACTCGGCGCGGGGTGTAGGCGACCGATTCCACCGTATTGTAGCCGCCTTCGACGACGAGCAGAATATCACGCTTTGTCAAGCCGGCAACACCCTACATCAAGCGGGCGTCAGCAACATGCTCCTTAGCAGATCTTGAGGGCAACCTGCCTCTAGAGCAGCGAGGGGTGTAGGCGCGCCGGGGCCGGTCATGCTCTCGTCACCATTGTGGCTCTCCTCATATCCATCAACTTCGGCCATCGTCACGAGGTAGGGAAGTAGCCGCCTTGCGATGAAATTTGACGCGTAATGAAGCGGTCTCGAGTAATTGAGAGGGAAGAGTAACGCAAGTTCAGGGTGTTATTATCTGGTGGCGCGAGCTTTAACGCGTCCAGAAGTGGCGTTTGACTCGTGAGGAAACACGCCAAGTCACGTGCTTTCAATTAATGACGCCTACTGGCCCCGCTGATGCCTGGCTTAGCGTTTTCCAGTCAAACTAACTAATCTTGAGGTACCTACCTACCTACTATAAGGTACCTAAGGCACTTTGTGGGTAATTACTTAGGTACTGCACCCGTGCTGATTTTCAACGCGGGGAAGGTCCTTCGAGCTCATGGAAACGGCAGAAATGGCCAACATACACTCGTTAACCACCGCGTAAAGACGATCTTAAAAAAATTAGTGAGAAACACAAAACCCTCCCAGCTTTGGGCGCCGATCTTCAAATAAAATAAATTTGGGAAGTATTGCGCACATTGAGCTGGGAGTTCAACAGTTCGAAGCAAGGTGTCTTTCTTTCCTCGTCACACTAGGAATTTGTTGAAGGCAATGACTTTGAAGATTACTGTTTATTTAAAAGTTGCTGTTTACAGGCTAATGAGTGAAAAGATCGAAACACCAAAACATGCAATGCGGTTGCTTGATCATGAAAACACAAACCCGTTCGCAAGCCCTCCAATTCATCGTCGTCGTGATCTGCGTCGCTGTGGTTGTTGTACAAAGTTGAATTTAGGTTTCGTTAAAAGGTTGACATTTTGTGTCGAAGAGTAACGCCTCAGTTGATCTGAATGCGGCGGGTCTCGTGCTTGGGAGCCTTAGGAACCCGAATGGTGAGGATGCCATCTTGAAACTTGGCAGAGACGTTGTCCTGGCTGATCTGGCCTGGGAAGTTGAAGACTCGGCTAAATTCTCCGACGCTGCGCTCGGAGACCCAGTACTTGGCGTTGTCGGAAGGTCCCTGTTGCTGGTGGTCCTTCTTCTTATCGACCTCAGCGACGGTGGTGCCAGGCGTAGGCTGAGCTGTCGAGTTTGTCTCGTTGTCATCCTCGACGGTAGCCTGGCGTGCGGAGCGAGGGCGCTCTTCCTTGCCATCGGTAATGGCGCCGCTCATCTCGGTTCCCTGCCGAAGGAAGGCGGTGGGAGGCGTACCCGAGGTGTAGGAGCGCTCGACGCGGCCGCGGACGTGGAGGGTGTGAGGGTCCGTGAACTCGATGGAGACATCCTCCTTCTTCATGCCAGGGAGTTCCCCATGAAGCTCGTAGGCGTCCTCGACCTCGCGCACATCAAATTTGGGCTGAAAGGTCGGGACGTGGTTGCGAGTGCCGCGGGTGGAGGTGTCGTTGCCCTGGCGGGAGTAGTTGTCAAAGTCCTCGAGCAGGCGGAAGAGGGGAGTGAAGGAGGCGTCGTTGGAGTTGTAGAAGTTGCGAGGGAAGAAAGCCATCTTGTATTTGGTTGGTTAACTTTATGTGAAATCGTTGCGAGCGTGTCGTTTAAAGTTTTTTTTGGTGGTTCGTGTTGGTGGTAGATGTTTTGCGTTGTTTTGCGTACTGTTTCGATGTTGTTGTTCTGATGTTGATGATGATGATGGAGAGAATCCAGGTGAAAGAGGATTAAGACGGGCCCTTTATAGACTCGAGACAGGCACCTTGTGCCTGCGTAAAAGTTCCAGAATCATCGCGACACGAGCGATGTCATCATGGCGAAGTCATATGGAACTTACTCGGACGCTGCGGAAGGGACGCGAATGTGCATGGAAACTTGGCGCGCAAGATTGCAGGGGGTAAGCATCTGATGATAGCTTCAAGGTGCTTCGAGGTGCTTCTGCGTAGGTAGAAGAAGCTGGTAGAAGCTTCCAGCATGTTCCACCGAATCGCGCACCCGACGGCCAATGAAGTATGGAGCTCCAAAATGGAACACCAAAAATTCAAGTCATGTCCATTTCAGATTCGAGACACTGTTGGCTACGCTCAGCTACGCTGCTTCGCGGTTCTTCATCCGCAGCGCATTCCATATTCCATCATCTTCACAATGAGCAAGGTGAGCCCGTGTGTAAGCAGCCCGCCCCTTGGGCAGAAGATTACCTCCGCATCCTCGCCTAACTTTTAGGGTTGTGACGGCAGACAGGGATATGGCCCTTGTCAGCCAATCGATTTGACGCGAAAACGGGTGGTCTGTGAAGGACCCCTGAGCAGTGGCCACCCGACGTCCGAGGGCTGTCGAGGTCTAGGCCCCCCAGCCCATTCAGCTGCTGTCCTTCCCATTTCTAGGTCCTTCTCCCATCCCAACTTGCCTGGAAATGTGAACCTCCGTCTCCAAGCTCCGTCCTGCAGCCGCCTCAATCTCCGATTCATGGTGTCACACGAAGTTTCGTTCAAGTTCTGGCCTCGTGGGAGCAATTAATGCCTGCCACGAACTCGCCTCAGCTGGGGACTTTCACGCTCCGCCAACCCCACCCCCTGCGTGGCTGGCTTCGCCATTCACCTGTCGATATAACGGTGCGCATCTCGTGCTCTCTTACGCGGGTGCGCAAACTGGGCCGGAGACCATGGCAGACTTGTCCTAGGTCGAAATTGTGCGTAGAGACCTCTCGAAGCGTTGCAGGTGGTTTTCAAGCGATAATTAAGGCGACGGACACGACGAGACGTGCCCGTCCAAGGAGTGCGAACGTCGACAAGGTCAGTTAAGGTTCCGACGTGCATTTCAACTCTGCGTGTCCGGGTTCATCCCTTCCCGAACTGCAGGGTCAAGCCACAAATGTGGATGTCGCCACTGTGGAAGTGCCACATTCGATCGACGACATGTCTCAAGAAAACAACCGAAGTCCTCATTGATTGCAACTCTGTGTTCATATACTGCGATATGTATGCAAAGCTTTTGTGTCTTGAGATAGTTCAAGATCGTCAGACATGGCTGGAGGAAAGAAGGATTGTGGAACCAGTAGAGCTTCTGCTCGAGCTGCCGGTTCGCCCGCCATCTATGTCTCATCAGTTGATTTAGGTCACCCTGGATGTCCTCGTCTCCTCTGGTCTTCGCAATCGCAGAGATGTGACCAAGACTAATGTACAACGCACTCGTAGAAATTAGACAGATCGGATTAAGTACAGAGGATGACCAGTTTCGGATAGCCAATAATCCCGTCCCAATGCGCTCGCCATGGCCTGCATATGCGCTCTTCTCGTCGTCGTCGTGGCATGTCCACAACCGCGATGATGGTTGAAACCCGAGGAATGGTTATGAAATAACACGTCAGTGATTCGTCTCCTGTTCCACTCAACCGCCTTGGCAAAAATGCGCCTCGGTCGACAGCCTTACAGCTAGAACGTGGGCCTCATAGGAGGGTATCCCGCCACCATCGCCATTCCCGGTCGCATGGCAGCTGGTACCGCTCCCGGATTCGGGGGACTCTGTACGCGGTTGAAGAGCCCAATCAGCCTCCGACCAACAGATGGCTCCAGTTCCGTGCCATCTCTCGCAATTTTCACCTCCCGATTCGAGTTCCAAGGGTTCCGAAGCCCGCGAGTCCGGTAAAAGGGCAGTCGCGCGGTCGATAACCACTCGAGCTTGAAAGGCTTCCCCCATGCCTTGGTCGTTGCATCTCCCTCCTGATTCCCACTCTTCCTACTGCTAACATCGCTCTGCTCCTCCTCTTCATCCCCGCTTTCCCCGTCCTCGCGCTCTGCTTCCCAGAAGATGGTTCCCCTTGCTGAATCGTCGATGATACGGCCCTTGGGCGCGTATTCCGTGGCTTCTGTAGGGATTGCCTTTGGTAGGTCGACATCGTTCGCGGACTGCGCCTTGGGCGCGAACTCGATCGCAGCGGCAGGATCTTCGTTGATTGGCGAAGTCATTCTGGCGTACCCAAAGTATTCGCCAGACTTATTCGCGGAAAACACCAGGTAAACGTTGTCGACGGCCTGTGAGGGGTACGTTAGCTTCTAAAAGCTCAACACTCTTCGAGGGTTGCCCACCTTGAAGGCCCCGTTAAGAGTCTCCTCGTTATGGGACTGCGTTGCCCAGATTCCTGTTCGGACACTCAGCTCCAAATCTTCCACCGTTAAGCTCTTCAAGACAAAGAACTTGTCCTTCTGAGTAGCTGCTTCTGCTGGCGTGATGGGCTTCGCTTCACTCGTGTCGTCTTCTGGTGCTGTTGCAGAAACCTCCGGCGAGGCACTCCCCGTGGCAGTCGGCTGCACAGGTGCGTCGTGCGGGGTCTGAGAACCCGACGACGCCGCCGGGCCAGTGGGCGCCGTCACTCCTGCGGCGCCTTCGACTGTGCTCTTGCGGAGCCGGCTCACAAGGCGAACAGACTGAAACTTGGAATCATGCAGTTTCTGTTGGGCTGTGACACACGTGTGCTCGTCTTTGAAATTTGCGAAAGCGCAGTTGCTCTTGGAGATCAAGAACAGAGACTCCAAGCCGTTGGCCTCCTTGCAGACATGGTGTACTAAGCTCATCAAATCGGTTTGGGGCGGCAAGTTTCCTATCCAGATCGCATGTCCTGCTGTCCGTCAGTAACTCTGCTGCCAGGGAAGAATATTATGAATATGCTCACCGCTCTGGCGCGGTTTGCGTGGTGGTCCTCGAACAACACCGGATCTCCCTTCTCCAGAATCTGCGACGTCCACGTCAGTTATCAATGTTTGCTCCCATCGCTTTGGGTCAGGACTAACCGCCAGACTTATGCTGGATAAGATGCTGCTCAACACCATTGACAGACTGCGGCAGGATTGTCGGGTCGCTGTGTGTCGTGCTCGCTGCCGGAAGGTACTGGGCCGAGACCATGGGGTTCGACATGGCCTGGTTATGGAGAGGATAGTGACCAGAGGGAGGATAATAGTAGCCCTGCTGCATATGGCCGCCTTGCGGATGGTTCATAACCATTTGGCTGGGATGAAAAGCCATGTTCGGGCGAGCTTGCTGCTGCGTCGGCGAAAGTTGACTGGCGTAGTAATGCTGCATCTGAGGGTGCTGAGGCATATAGTAGTGGGGGTTTCCCATGGGCATCGTGGCCTGTCCGGGAAACTGCGTCGCCATCTGAGGCATTTGGGACATCATGGGCGATGAAGACGTGGCGGGGCTGAATCGTTGCTGGTGGTGGTGATGTTGAGGCTGGCCGCCAGGCGCATAGGCGCCGGGTCTCATGGGAGCCTGTGGAAGTGCGTTCGCCATGCCGTTCATATTGAAGGCGCCAGGACGGCCCTGGGGTTGCTGTGCCATGTCGAGTTGGGAGGAGAAGGCATGCTGCGGGGGGCCGTACTGTTGTTGGTGGTGGTGCTGCTGAGGGAGCGTCGCGCCTGGGGCCTCCATTCTTGATTTCTCGTCAAGGATATACGAGGCGCCTACAGCATTCAGGCCGTGGTGAGATTCCACAACCGGATACTCGTTGGCGCTGGTTGGGGGTTGAGCATCTCCCATTTGTAATGTGGTTGGTGCGAACTGAAGCTGGTGTCTATGCCGCCCACAAACTGGTTCGCCCGAGTTAGTAAAGTCCGCCCAAAACCCAGAGAACGGAGCCAACGGCGCCAAAAGTTGGTCCGTTGTGTAGTTTATACCTTCCGCGACGGACTAGCCCAAGCCTCCGGGTGCTAAGTCGTCAGCTTCAGCTAGGGCGAGCCCGGCAAGAGAATCACAGAGAATATATGATGGACGTGTGATGTGATTCTTGGCGCCACAGAGAGATTGAGCTATTTGCGGAAGATGAGCGACTGTCCACGTTGTGGCCAATGTGGCTAGTTTGCACAGCCTCTGGAGGGAAAGGGGTTGTTTTTTTCTCGTCCGTCTGGAAGGTCACGCTTCCGAGCGACCCAGGGTATAGGCGGCAGCAAACCCTGCTCTGGACGCAGAGGATGATAAAGTGTGGCTCAATTAAATGCCTAGAAGGCGATCAGCTTGTGTGGGCGGCCAATACCGATGCAGAGAAGAGCCGGAAGCAGGGGGTACGGTGTAGCCTCGAGTACCGGGGTAAAGGAGGAGCTGCCGACGAGAGGACGGGACGAAGAAACGAGCCGCGAGGGGCTAGGTTGCTAGATTAGGGCACTCCGGGCATGCATATCGTGTGGAGAGATGCGGCTTCTAAGTGATACAATCGCAACTAAACGAGGACTAACTCTTACCTGAAGTTGGAGGTGGTGACGCAGGAATTTGTTCTTTTGGGCTTCTTTTGGGTCTCTTTTCCTGGGAGAGAAGACAGACTTGATGGCTAGAGCCTTTGTGGGATGCGAAGCCAATGCCAGTAGAGCGAACGCGAGACTTAGGATTTGGAGAAGACGAAGAAAATTGGATAGGCTGTGGCGCGCGGACTGGCCAGTACACACAGCGTCGTGGTCCAAGAGGCAAAGAAGGAGGAAATAGAGAATAGAGTAAGCAGAAAATGAAGACCGTGCCAGCAAGTTGGCAGCCAAAACAGCGCAAGTGAGAGTCAATGTTTAACCGCACAGTTCCCGGCGTGACCGTTCCCGTTTGGGTCCTTCTGTCGTAGTCGAGTGATAGAGGCGACGCAGAGACTTGCTCAACCCTCAAATGTCCAATGATATATATGGAAGAGGAAGGGCATGAGCTACCATGAGACCTGGATAGCGAGAAAAAGGCCACAGAAGACAAGACAGGGTAGGCGACAAGTCACCGGTAGAAAGGTGGCCAAGTTTGAGGGTCGGAAGTCTGGTTATGCCGGAAGTGTGAGGTGCCGGGTAGTCCAATTAACCAACTGCTGAACAATATCGGGGCTGTGGACAGGCGGCAATGGCGCCAGGGCTCTCCGATGAGCCAAGAGAAACGTTTTTGGGGCCTGGGAGTGCCAAAGGACCGTGAGTGGGTAGATAGCACAGGAAGTACTCCAGAGTTTCGACGCTGGGGGCCGGTATTATCAAAAGTGATGAGGATCGGGAGGCGGATTCGGAGAAGTGGTCAGTTGGAGGGAGTCGAGGGCAGCGGTCCGGGATGTAGACGGCAACAACTCTCTTCGCGAAGTATCCGTAGTTACGGCAGTAGATGACGGATAGACGTTGTCCCAGAAGAGTGTACTAAGGAGAGGCCGAAATGGCAGAGCCGTACTGGACGTCCGTACCACAGCAAGTTGTTGGAAGAGAAAGGGACGGAGTGAGTTAAGACTGGTGGTGACTGACAAGGCGAAATGGGGACGGCCGGACCATGTAGCGGGTTGAGTGGCGTTCGGAGAGGCGTGGGTTTATGGTGGAATTGGGGAAAGAGACACAGTCCATGGCTTCACAGCGTGTCTGGCAGGCCAGATAAGTATGCACTCAAGCCAGACCAATTCAATCCATGTGGAACGGGGGTTGAAGAAGGGTCAAGAGGGGGTGATTATAGAAGAGGCGGATTGAAAGCTGCGGGTAAGGGGACATCCTTGAGAGTGGAACGAACTGATGTGCATGGCAAGGTGCCCTTTCGGGAACGAGGAGCAGCAAATTGGATGAAGAAAGATGGGATTGTCTTTTCTTCGGTTCTTGGCTGCCGCACTCAGATGTGTGCATGGGACACAGATGTGGCCGGGTGGCCCTCACAATTGACCGGGCCACGAAATAAAGTGGGCAAAGGCAAGCAAGCTTGGTTTGTTGGTGTCTTCTTGCAGGGATTCGCGTTGATGCCGAACCAACGATTGAAAGTTCCTCTTTAACCATGGGGTTTGGGGAGAAAAGGCGAAGAGACGGTTCGACCTAGAGGAGTGGCTGTAGCAAGACAGTTCAGAGGAGGAAAAACAGCAGCAGATTACACCGGAACCAGGGCAAAGCAAGCCTGGCAGAATACACGACAGATCATAACACAGAAACGGAATAGGTGGACGCCTTCCAATGGAGTTTGACCCAATGTTATGGTTTGCCACTTGACCCGCACCGCAGGACCATTTTCAGTGTCGGGATCCAATTTGGAGATTACCTTGGCCTGGTAATGGTCATGTACCTGCAGCTCCCTGAAAGCAGATCGGAACCGGAGAAGGGGAGAAAAGAAACAGGGGAAAAAAGTAAGAATACAGGAGTATATTGACATGGAGATTGCGTGCTTCGGTGTGGTGTTCTTGTCTTCCACTCTCTGGAAGCCTAGTCACATCGGCCACTGAGCCTTTCCCAATGAAAGATTCGCCTCCAGGGACGTACCCCGAGAGGCATGCATCTTTACCTGGGTACCTACCTTACCTAAGTGAGGTAGTAGGTACTGCGGGAGGTACATGACTTGTACATGCGGAGTAAAGTGCCTAGCAGGAATCGACCATTGAGTTGCTGTTCTCTGTCCCCTGTCCTACCCTGCAATTGCGAGGCTGTTGCTGATATTCGCTGTTGCTCTCGTTGCTTTACATGTCGTCCATCACTTGATGGATCGTCGAGGACGTCTATTTGAGTGCAACTATTCGTAGCGATGGCAATTGTGATATCAATAGACTACGACATCCCTGCCCAGCTGTGTAGGGAAACCGATGACCGCTCAGCAGATCGCCGTCTGCTTCTGGCTGCTCGTTCCTTTTGAGCTTCTAGTACCCGTTGTTCGATTGCTTGACGTCTCGAACTGACATGGTCAAAGCCGAGCTCGAGTGCTCGACTCGCTCTTGTTTGCTCGGGTACCCAGGAATCGAAATCCGGGGGGCGGCTATGCGCTTCGGAGGCCAATGACTGAAATGGTGTTTCCTTGGATTGCCACGGGAGCGCTCCATTACGAATGTATCCGTCGAAAGGCATGCGGAGCCTATGCTCTTTGGACAGTCGCTACACCACAAGGGGCATGTGGGAAAGGTTCCGTGTGTCTCTCCTTTCGCTTCTCTACCGCTGCTATCACGCCCTCGTCACCCAAGCACAAGATAATTTGGAATGAAGCCATGATACCCACAACGGACCTGCGACAACTTGACCAGCTGCTGCTTCCTGAGGTCTCTAGCGCCCCCTTTGAAGTCAATGACGTGTTAGAGCGAGAACACCCAGTTCGGACGGCTCTTGTCCGGCACTGGAAACTCTTCGACAGGTAAACGGCTCGGCGTACGCTGTGGCCGTCCGGCCATGTTCTCAGACAGACCATGAGGCGGCCCGAGCCAGCTCTGTCCGGCGCCGTGGAACAAGGGGCCTGGGGTGTAGTCCCGCAAAGAACAGGCCAAGTGCAAGACCGAGTGCTGGGCCAGATGGCATCGGTGATCTGAATTGCTGTCAAGCGGGGGTGTTCCCTAGGCCAGCGTATCCCGTAGTATGGAAAGCCGCGAAATACCCAGTCCATTCGAGGGAAGTCTTCGCACTATGCTGTGGCAGGAAGGGGACTGGAGGCCCAATTTGCACCACACCAGGCGTGGTAGGACAGGCCAGACCAGCCACCTCGAACCGCCAGCCGCATGGCTGGAGCCTCAAGGACTTGAAGGAGCCTCACGTACCCTACTGAAGTAGAAGTAGGTAGGGACTGGGACGATTGAGTGTCGTGGTGCGGGGAGGCCGGTGGTCTAGACCATTCTCCCCTAACCCAGAGCGCATCTGGATTCTGACACCAAGCATCTGTGGGAAATCTCTGGGCACGGGAGGCCTGTAACTTGCATAACACTCAGCCCACACATGTGGATTGGTGGATTGGTGGATTGGTGGTCTGATGATTTGGAGGCCAGGGCTGCCGCGGTTCGCGAGCAGCAGTGACCGGTGAAAGATGTCCGATTCCCTTTGTCGGTTGGAGATGAGGCGGCCAACGTATGGTTGGAGATGGATGGAAAGAATGCATCAGACAGGAGAAAAAAGAGACGAGTGCGCTGGAGAGCAGCGAGGACGACATCGTAGCAGGCGGGACTGCATCCTGCATTTCACCGCGTAAGGTCTGGATCCCGGATGTCTGTGACGCAGAAGATTCGTCGGTTGAGAACGTGATGGTGTTGCTTCAGTTCTGAAGTCTCCTTGTCCATCTCGGCTGCAGCGTACACTACCTTAGGTAGGTCAATACCCGTACGCCAGGGGTAAGGCAGCAGGACAGCAGGTAAGAGAACGGGAGGAAGGAGGTGGCCGGGAACGTGGCGAATGGTATGCCTCCGTTAAAGTGCCTAGGACCTCAGTACTGGACTGAATTGCTGTGGTGGGAATTGCTGTGGTGGAAGAGGCCCAGTGTCCGGACCGGAGCGACATGAGAAGATCCACTGTATCTCCACTATCCAGATACCGCAGTACCACGCTTCACTAAGGTACCTAAGGTACTTCAGTAAGGTAGGTACCTACCTAGGTGCCTGTGGTCCTACCCATTAGGTCAGGTCAAGTGCTTTTCCCGGGTATGGTGCCTCAGCGGAAGGAGCGACACGGCAGGAATGATATCAGGGCACTCTCGAGAGCTACCTTATCTGAAGGTAAGGTATGGAAGGCGCGGCCAAGCATAGGTACTTTAACTAAGGTACCTTAGTATCCGTACCTTAGTTCTTTTCCACGTCAAGAAACCTGGATCACAGGTTGCCGCTCTGAGAATCCATGTGGCATCGTCTTTATTTGATCATTCCAGTACCGGTGTGATAATCAGATACCTTGCCTCCGCTTGGCCTGGCCGCCCGAGGTATGGAAATCTTATGGCCGGCGTTTCCTCCGCCTCGGCATGATTCGCTCGCCAACATCCTACCTTCATTCAGGTCCCGTTTCCAGCCTCTGTCTTGCCTCGCCTCGCCTTGCCTTACCTCGCCTTGCCTGCCCACTTGTCGCCTCACCTTCCTTAATCTGCCTTGATTGATTCCCATCTTCCTCGCTCTGGACCCTCCCGTCCTACCTGTTCCACTTGAAATCTACTGTTGAGGGTATTTCTTAGGTGCGGTAGACGGACACCAGTGAAAGTACAACTCAGTTTCTCCCGTCTCTTTGTCAGATTCTCCGAGCTTGTCCGGAGAAAGTACCGTGGCACGTGCCACCCGTGTACCAGACTGGCCCATCTTCGTCGTCCCCATCATCTCGAAATCTTTGCAACCTCTCCAGCTGAGCTTGCCTTATTGTCCACCATCCTGGCAGATTGGACCCTGGCAACACCAATTTTGACGACGTCTCAACATGGCATTCTCTAAACTTTTCGATTTTTTATTTTCCCCTGTCGACATCCACTCCATCCACTGCATCCACTCCCAATACCCCAGCCCCTGCTCTCCTACCACGGTCCGCGGAAGTCCCCATCGCCTAGTATTCAACCTTTTTCTTGCCGTCAAGCTTGATCCCTTCTCCGTCATCCATCGATGAATCTAAACCGACAATGGCATTTCGTTGCTTGCTGATGTGTCCAGCAGCAGCTCGAAGCGCCCGCCATCTGGAGTGCTTGTGGCGAACACCCAGTCTCAAATCGAGAGAGCTTCATCCTGCTCTCATCCTGCCCGTGGAACCCTTGGCCCTGTCCACTTCAGTACTTGTACACATCCCGAACAGAGGACCCTGGTGAGCTCCGTCCACGGCCATCTACGGGGTCCAATGACCGCCGTCACTACCAAGCTACCAACTCTAACTTGCGACGTCCGGAACATTTTCTCCGCGCCTTGGTACGTTGCTTGCATCATTCACACTTGTTACATTAAGCAAACCAAACTATCGTCACCAACCGCAGTGTTGCATATCAACGGTGTAAAGACGTTGACCGCAGACTGCCCCTGGGCATAGGTGTAAACATGGCGCCGGGGGAAGGGAAAAAAAAAAAAAAGAGGCCAGCAACAGCCGCCATCACCTTGATCAAAAGCCGCAGTACCGATGGGCAACGACGCATGCGCCGCCGAGGATTGCGGCTTGCCGGTGGGCCAATTCGCCACTTCGACCAAAATTTTCTCCTCGACCGGCGCCGATCATAGCCCCCTTGCGCTCCGAGATCTTCGTCGCATCTGGCACGCATCCTGCGAGCCGAGTCACTGCCTGCATCTGCTGCACCGCTTCCGCATCATCATGATCTGGGGGTGAGATCATTGTCAGAATATCGGCTACCGCAGTAGTCCCTGGTTGCCCGAGTCACCGCACAGGGTCCTCCACGCAGCATCCCACCTTCTACAAGTAAATGCGCCTGCACGCCCGCCAAGGGCTGGCCGTCGAATATCGATGGTACGCTGTATCCTCATCGGGAGGGACAAGTACGAACACTCGCAGTAGGTGTGACAACCAAAATTGACCGGATTACTTTTAGAATTGAGTACGCAAAGAACTTTTCAGTCTCCGAAACCTTCTGCCGACCAGGCGCGCAACAAATGTGCTCCCGAATGGCCGCTTGTAGACTGATTTTCTGACTGCCGTAATACAATTTCTGGGCGTCCTGTCATGCTATCCACATGGGAATCTCACTAGGTATGTGACTAAACATGACGACGTTAGCTATTTTTTCTTACCCCCTCGTGGCTGAACATGGTGGGTGGCAAAAGGCACTAGAAGAAAGGTGTCCCGTCGCAAGCTGGGCACTCAGCCCGTGGTTAGCTTTGATTAAGTACATTCAGGATTACCACCGGATTACCTATCTATGCACTAGCTTGACAGCGTGAGAGCTTGTTGACACAACCCATTAGTTGCGCAACAGCAAAGGGCGTTTTCTCAGAACGGCAACCCGGGTACACTAATCGTCCGACACTGAAATGTCGCTGCTTGATCTCTTCTCCACGAACTGTCGCTTGGTCACGACAATACGGGAATTTTGCAAACCCGGAGAAGTGACATCCCGTTTCCATCTGATTCGAGCAGAGACAGCACCAGGTAACCTTCTTTTTTCATGTTATTGTGCTCGCGCTTGTTCGCTGCTCAGCCCAACTTTTGCCCAGTGCTGCAGGACCACCCCATTGCTCGCCCAATTCCCAGCGTCGATTCGACACACATAAACGTCGCACGAATCCGCACTCGGTGGGTGTTTGGCACTTGGTTTGGCAGCTCTGGGTTCACCTGGTGGTGTCTTGTCGGTGGCAACATGCCAAAGCCTTCTGCAGGAATCCTCTGCAACACCCCCAGCTGGATTAATCACGACGACCAAGGTTGATGCTCATCCTCGGGCAAATAGTGCCATTGCCATCAAACGCTGAAGGCGAAGACTTAAACGATATCTGGAGTTCGGTATTCTCAACTGCGCAAGTGAACATCCTGAATATGGGTGGCGAAAGGCACTAGAAGATGGAACCTTGGCCACCCCTGACTAGAATCTGCAGTGATCCTCTGCCAATCTCATGCACGTCTGACGACGTTCTAGGACTCTTCAACACAGAATCCGGCACATACGTAAGCCCGGGCTGGACTCATCTACGAAGGGGCAAATCCCCCGATCTACCGGAGGCCACCTATGGAAGACTTGTCTGTGCTCATCATGTCGGCACCATACTCGCTTTCGGTGGGTGCCGGTGGTAGCGCAAGGGAAACCCTTAACAACACCTGGACCGACCGAGGGGGTTCAGCTCGTCAGGGCCATCCTGTCTCGTCGTCCAGTGACTCCAGTCGCCGCCGCAGGTGGCAAACAGACCACCTGTTTCATTTAGTGACGAAAGATACGGCGGTGTTGTGGCTTTGTGGGGTTTGGAAACGATGAAGATCGTCCCTAGATATGCGCCTCAGAGCCACAAGCTCATGGTAGCTTACAATCCATTTGGCGACGTTAGCTGCCAGCTACCGTTCTTTAATCCAGGTGCCTGGAATGGCCAAGAATTTGTAACTTTGAATCGCGCGTTTGTGGCAATAACAATACACTGGCCACATATCACGGGGACCCTCCCGAAGCCACGCCTGGAAGCACAATCGGATGGAGCACGCTGCGGTATCTGCGTCTCCTCGTTCAAGCTGCCAATAAGCCTCGGTCTTGCTACTTGGGAGGACGGAAGCTCCGTCATTGGCCAATTCTATCGGCCTCGTTCATGAGATGCCTTCCCGGCGAGACCGGTACGATGTGGCAATACGGATACGGCAGATCAGGACTGGGCTCGCCCGGGCAGTTTATGGGTTTACTCAGATTCCGGTATCGAGACATCTAGCATAGACCAAGCGCTCTGTCAGACGAGCACCGCGACGTCAACGGCGCAAACCGAGAGAGCGTATGGGCGTCTCTATTCGTTCGTGATGATAGAGTCTCCCCTGCTCGGGACAGCACGTAATATGGCAGGCCCGGCAACGACCTCCAATAGGTGCTAGAATACAAGCTACCGATTTTTCGCTTGCGGTCCTGGCGGGTAGATGAATATCCGTAAGATTTGAGTCCGAGTTCTAGAACAGTAACTTGCTCTTGAGGCTAAGGCAACGACGAGTAGAATGCCGTGAATGGACACAGGTGCGACAAGAATCCGTCGGAGACAAACAGCCTAAGCTCACTGTCATATCTGCGATGAACGCTTCCAAACTCCCCAACGCCTCCAAGGTTCTAGGGAGCGCAGCGATTTGTGCAGCGAATCTTTCGCATTCGTACTCGTCTCTACCAACTTCGACGTGCCGCAGGATGATTGGAACCACATGGAAATATCGCCATAGCTGGGTGACAGTCCGTAGCTTCGAATCATGCTACCCCAAAGAAAGTCCTGACACCCACCCGCCAGCCCGGATCTAAACAGTCGTCCGCATCTAGCAGAGTTAAGTACTCATTACATAGAGTTCCAATGACAACAGCATGAGTAGTGATAGTAGGTGCAGGAATAATGGCAAGCGCATTCACGCACGAGATGTGGTTTTGCGAACGGTATTGGGTTAGCTGAAATGGTGCCTTGGTCATATCCGCTACTTGCCCTCTATTGTACAACGCCGGTGCCAACGTCGCGATACCATTCCCACGACCTCTTTAATCCTTCTTCAGAGGCAAAAGGACCTCCTCCACACCGTCCTTGGTGATAATCATCATTTGCAGATGGTCACCGACCTCGATGTGCCTCTCCACAGCTCCATCAAACGCGTCCTTGACCAGGATCTCAGCCTCCTTCCGCTCCAGCGGGACGCGAGGACGCTCCTGCAGTGCGTGTCCGACGCCACTGCCCGGCACGTATTGGTTCTTGAAGTTGACTTGGTTGTCAAGGAAGGGGGTGATCAAGCTGGCAGCAGCTCCACCGGCACGACTCTGCTCCCTCTCGTAGCTGCCGACGGGGTCGTACGAGAAAACTGCACCGACACCGTCCTCGTCTAGGCCGCCGAGGATGGCGTAGACGTAGTAGGGGAAGAAGCGTTTCTGGTAGAGGATAGTGGACAGGCGCTTCGCGCAGGCAGTGACGCTCATGGGCTTTCCGTGCCGGTAGCGGTAGATCTTGCAAATGGTATCAAGGCGGTCCTTGAGGGCCTCGCCGTCGGCAGCGAAGCCGACCACCGAGAGGAGGATGGTGGCGTCTTCTTGTGATGAGGTTGTTCCGCCAATCTTGAAGACCTTCGGGGTGTATCTGGAGTTGATGCTGTAGCCAGAGGTGCTGCGGGTGTCGCCGGCCATGATGGCGAAGTCGGCGCCGGCAATAGCTAGGGTCGAACCGCCATTGTCGGTGTATCTGTTTCCAGACCAGTTAGTCTTGCGGCATCAACTTGAATGGGAGGCAAAAGCTAGAAATCGGAAAGCTTCTTACGGGTTGAATCGGTGCTCTCTGAATTCACCGTTGGCGCTCTTGGGAGCATCGGAGACGGAGTAGTTCGGCCCGTTCATCAGGGGATTTTGGCTGAACATGGCAGCCATTTTTGCGGTGTTTTGGACGTAAGAAGGGAAATACCAGTCGTCAAAGTCGGTAAGAGTAATTCGCTTTCGGGCAAGCAGGTTCTCGCGGATGGCAATTCGTTCGTTTGTCGGGTGCGGGATGTTGTTACTACGATGCAGACCAAGGCTGCGACGATGATGATATGAGGTTTGGACCTGGCAGCTGGGCGCACGCGTCTAGCTGGCAGCCTTGTCATGTGGAAGGTGGGAAGGTGCAGGGGTAGCTAAGGTAAGCTAGGTACCTACCTTACCCGGGATTTGATGACTAAGACACCCGTCGCTCCCTTCCATTGGGGAAGACGGGACGTGCTGGTTGCGCGCCGATGAGTGGCTTTCAAATGAAGGGGCACGCAATAGGGACCAGCGTCAGTGTGCAGCTGCAGTCTGATAACATCCTTACGACCTACCGTACTGCTCCGAAATGCCCCAGTAACTATACGGCATCGCCAAACACGTTGAGACTCCTCGTCAACTCACGTTCGTATAAGGGTCCTGCACCCTGATAAACTTGGAAATGGCCGGCGACATTCGGCAGAGGGCGCTCGAGAAGATCGCGTCTCTGGCCGCCGCCAGCGCCAAAACATCATTCGATCGCTCTGATCTTGACCGACTGTGCAAAGCCACCCAGCCCAGGGGAGTAAATGGATTTTCAGGGAGACAAGCTCCGACGGGTCTGGGTAGACAACCCATGGTATTGCTGCTTCCCAATTATGCTTTCCTGTGGGCACTCGTGTTCGAAGCAACGTCCAGCTAATACGTTTGCCCCTTTCCCATAGACGATCCGCGAATTCGAGGTCTTGCTGTCGCTATGCAAAGCCGCCCCTGCCATCCGGACCAGCCAGAGCGCCCAGAAGCTCGTTCATCAGCTGATTCCATACATCCTCGAGGCACACATCCAGGTCTTCACGCCGTCCCCCTTCTTCCGAAAGATCGAACCCTCTCCCACTGAGGCGCTCGCGTTCCACGTTACCGCCGCCCTGCTTTCGCTCGGCTCTCATTACGATGACTTGCACGAGGTGGTTTCGGACAATGTCTGGGCTTTTATCAATGCCTGCGATCATGTCGCAGACCGCGTTGTGCCACCCGGAGCAGATGACGAGGACCCCAACCTCGAAGATGCCATTAGGACGGCAACCATTGCAGTGTCACTGCTAGGATTCCTCGATGCTGCTTCAGCGCAGGCAGATTTCTGGAGGGCTGGTGGGAGATACTCTTTGATTACCCGTTTCAGGGACATACTATCGCAGCCATTCTTGACTGCTGTCGAGACGGCCTTTTCCACCATCAGGAACGCCCCCTCCGCTGACCGACACGCGAGAGAATGGAAGAGATACCTACGTCATTATTCTGCTGCTGGACGACCCTTGGGAGCCATTCTATTGCAGAGGAGCTACATGTGGCTGGTGGTCTCCGGCACATCGCTCTTGGTTACCGACGCAACCCTCTTGCGCGGCACTCACATTCTCGACCTACTTATGTCAGGAGACGGAGCTTATAGGCCAGGCTCGCCGCGAAGCCCCGACGCCGACTTTCGATCCCTTGACATGTTTACCGCTATTTCTATGGAGCAGATGAACTACCTGGAAGCCACTGCCGATTACCTCCAGCTTGGATCTTCATGGCAGCAGCGACTTTCCTTCGCCGTGAAGTCGGCAACCCTTATCAGCTACCTCAACTGCGCCCTCATTAATGAAGAGGCGGCTGATGTCGATAATCTCATTGGGTGGTTGGAAGAGACACTTGCTGACCCGCTCCAGATGGCGGACGAGACGCTGGCGGCAACTGTTCTTAGGTCTCTTGCTTTGGTCTGTAAGATTTCCCGCGGCTATGCTGCAACTGCAAGTAGGCTGCTGCCGCGCTTCATTGTCCAGAGCGCACCCCACTCCCGTACCGTTGCGGTTGCCTCTAAAAGCCTAGCTTTTGTGTTGCAGATGCTATCGCATGATGCTGTGATCACAACTCTCTACACGCTTGGCAACGTTCTGAGCCCGGGGTCCGATAGATCCGTGACCAACGGTACCAATGGAGACCTTGGATTGGACGGCGCAAACGCTCTCTACCCTAACCGCCATTCAACGGGCAGCAGCATATCTTTGGCGATCACTGGCGAGGAAGAAACCGCCGTGGTGTACGGAAATGTGGTCCAGGCCATCTGGGGCATTGCTACTGCTTGTAAAGACGACAAGATCACTGCATTGGCGCAATCTATGTTATTGCAAAAGATCGACAAGGTCAACAGCAACGTCGACGCTCAAATCATCAGTGGTGCCGCTGCGCTCGCTCTGGAGGGCGGCCAGCTTGAGTTCAGGTCGCTGCTGAAGGTTTTTTCCAGAATCTGCTACCTTGGAGTGGTCGATCACAAGGATTTCCTTCTGGTTGCAGTACGTCTGAAGATCAAATCCTTGAAATCTTAATCACTAACCGCTGAGAAGGTAATGAAAGCGCGTACCTATATATCAGCAAACCTCCAAAAAGGTTCGCCCCTGTACGAAATCTACTGGGAGCACCTGCTCGAAAGCATTATTTCTATGGGCGATGTTCATCAGTCCAACCATACAAAGGAGGCCGATGTCCAGCTGGCTGCTCGTGAGATTGCGGAACTGCTGCACCCATTGGCTGTTCTCATGTCTACCAACGACCTAGCCTTCAACTCCATTGCGGATGACGAGTCGCATTCCATGGTCAGAGACGCTTGGTTCAACATTGTTGTACATGGATTCACCACCCAGACGGATATGGGCAAGAGGTATCTCAATGAGTTGAGGGTAATGGCCGTTCACTCACCGCCATTGGTGGCTGAACAACGGGGAGAACAGATTGAGAGCGACATCGAGCTGAACACTGTCCTGCGCCGTGGCATGAGCAACGAAAGAGAGATGATGCAGAAGAGACAGCTGGCGGACTTGATCCCCAACAAAGCCTCAGATATCAAGGGCTTGAGTTACCGGAAGGTCATCTTTCTGCAAGCAGCTTACTTAGTTGAGAGCCTTCGCGCTGATGCTGGTGACTGTACCAAGGCTCTTTCTTACTTCTTGGAGCCAAGCATGCGCAAAGGGGAGGTTAGCAGCACCATGGAAGGCATTGCTGCTGCAGTTGTCGACAAGTATCTACGCAAGACCCTTGGCGGCACTGAAGCCACGTTCTCTGCACAGTATGCAGCAAGTCAACTCGCTGCCATATTTTGTGGATGCTGTCATCGGATCGAGCGTGTCCAGCAAGCCGCCTTTACTTGCGCTGACCGCATCATCACTCAAGTTCCTTCGGCTCTGTGTCACAGGTCGTCTTTGTTTGCGCTTTTGGAGCTTCTCTCTCTCATGTGGTCAAGTTGTCTGGAGGCCGAAACGGATCAGTATGCGCCACGATCCAAGTTCACCTCTAGCCTTGGAGACGTGTCTGTGGAGCTTTCGGACGACTATACCTTCCGCCGCCACACTCTAGATGTTCTTAATCGGAAGGCAAAGCAATGGGTATCCAGTGTGATTGGTCTGGCCCCCCTGGATATCAAGGGACTGTTGCAGACGTATCTATCCGAATTCGACGACGAAGGCGCTTACGGACACATATCTCTTGGCCGCTCTTTCGCAATTGAGCTCGGCTCTCTCATGCCCTCAACGGACCAAAGACTATCTTCTCTCGACCGCGTCGGTGACTGCAACATCAACACCGGCTCCGACTTCGTGGCTCAGTACACAACTCGACAAGAGTACCGATACGGTGAGACGCTGCCTGATCGTGGTAACGAGCTGGTGAGCTTCATGCATTTAAACCGTAGGTCGTCTTTCTTGCAGTCATCCGTCTCCTCTGCTAGCGAGAGCGCCAACGCCGCTACCGCTCTCGCCCACGTCGAGGCACGCATCAAGAGCAGGAAAACCACTGCCTTGAACGAGGTCCGCGATATCTTGCGCCGCGCTGCGGCTTTGCTTTGCCGTAGCGGCCGGGACGAGTGTGCTGTTGCCCATCACCTCGTCAGCATACCTTTCGCCATGTTCACAAAACAGTCCATCAAACTTGGTGTTTCTCTCTGGCTGGGTGTTGTTAACGAAAACCCGCGCCTTGAGCCAAGACTTCTCACTGAGATCGCCCACCAGTGGGAAATGACTATTCAGAAGGGATTGGGTCTCTTCAATAAGTCAATGTCGTAAGTGGACTGTTTTAGTCTCAATCTCGTCTAACACCACCACAGGCATCCTGACCCCTTTTTCCTCAAGGAGGAGTTCGCGCCCAGTGATCTGGAGGCTTTGGCCAAGCGCAAGCAGCAAGTGCACAACTTGTTGTCGCCGCACATGCGTTTGCTGCAATTTTTCGGGAGTCACTTCAACGCAACCCGGTTGGGCAGCCCGGATGTACAGAGGATCTTCTTGCGTATCCTCGATGTCACCCTCGACGCTGTGCGAACATCAACGCCTCATCCGATGGCACGAGAATTAAGATTCCAGATTGTGCTGTTCGGACTGAAGGTCCTGCATGTCTGCACCACAATTGGCGCCATCGCACAGTGGAGGCTGAAGGAGAAGATCCTTACGGCCGCCCTTAGCTGGTTCAGGTACGCGCCGCGATGGTCTTTCGGTAGCAACATCCTACAGCTCAAGACGGAGGTTCGTCTGTTGACCGATATTGTGGCTGCGTTGAAGAGCGTGTCTTTCATTGGCTCCAATGCCGTGGACAGTATAAAGTCACTGCAGGCGAAGGAGCAGCTTCTGGTCTTGCTCCTGGAGAGTGAGCTTACTCGGTTAGCTGTGTGGGTACATCCGCTTGGCGAAACTGGGAAACCATCGGCATCAACTACCAAGGCTTCGGTCGAGAACGCGCTTTGCCCTCTCATTAGGGTTGCATGGGCTGAAGACCCGTCCATCGCCATTGAGCTTGCGACTCGATTTCCTTATCCTCGTATTCAGCGCGAGGTTAGATGGCTGTTGATTAACTTCCCTCAAAAGGCCATATCTGAGCCGGAAGCCTTGCCAATTCTCTTGGGTAGCTCCCTACCGAGCGACGTCAGTTTTCAGCTGAAGGTAAGTACACGTATTTCCGCCTACAACCTCGGTGCTGACTGTCGCAGTTCTTGTTGTTCTGGTCGCCAGTGAACCCCATCACAGCCGCCACCTACTTCCTCCCCGCCTACCGTAACCACGCGTTCCTTGTTCAATATGCAATGAGGGCATTGGAAAGCCATTCCAGCGATGTGACCTTTTTCTACGTGCCGCAAATCGTCCAGACCTTGCGCCACGACGCACTTGGTTATGTTGAGCGGTACATTTTGGAGACCGCACAGTTCTCGCAGCTGTTCGCCCATCAAATCATCTGGAACATGAAGGCTAACGCCTACAAGGATGATGACGCGACAATTGTAAGCTACACGCAGCGTCGATGATTTGTATGCGAAGTTAATCGTTTTACAGCCTGACGCCATCAAACCCACGCTCGACAAGGTCATGGAGAAGATGATCTCAAGCTTCTCCGAAGTTGACAGGACCTTCTACGAGCGTGAGTTTGCTTTCTTCGACGAAGTCACGGGCATCTCAGGCAAACTGAAGCCGTACGTCGGTAGACCGAAACCCGAGAAGGCGCAGAAGATCGAAGAGGAACTTCGCAAGATCAAAGTCGAGATTGGCGTATACCTTCCCAGTAACCCTGATGGTGTTGTTATCGGTATCGACCGAAAGTCGGGCAAACCCTTGCAGAGCCACGCCAAGGCGCCGTACATGGCAACCTTCCGCATCAAAAAGGCGAAGGGTGGCCTGAATGAAGTCAACGATATGCTCGAGGAGGCGCATAAGCAGGATCAGCAGCCCCAAGAGGCCACTATTGAGGTGTGGCAGTCCGCCATTTTCAAAGTCGGCGATGACTGCAGACAGGACGTTCTCGCACTGCAGATGATTGCCGCATTCCGAGGCATCTTCCACAACGTCGGCCTCGACGTTTACGTTTACCCGTACCGTGTGACAGCGACGGCCCCCGGCTGTGGTGTCATCGACGTGCTGCCCAACTCGGTTTCTCGTGACATGCTTGGACGAGAGGCCGTCAACGGTCTTTACGATTATTTTATCTCCAAGTATGGCAACGAGGACTCTCTACGGTTCCAGCAGGCGCGCAGCAACTTTGTCAAGAGTATGGCGGCTTACTCGATCATTTCGTTCCTCCTCCAGTTCAAGGACAGACACAACGGTAACATCATGATTGACGATGCCGGCCACATCCTGCACATTGACTTCGGATTCTGTTTCGATATCGCGCCTGGCGGTATAAAGTTTGAGCGCGCACCGTTCAAGCTGACCCAGGAGATGTTGGCGGTCATGGGCGGAAGCCCTCACCACCAGTCGTTCAAGTGGTTCGAGGAGCTCTGTATCAAGGCCTTTCTTGCATCCCGACAGCACTGCGAGAAGTTGAGCCAGATTGTGCTCTTGATGATGGACTCTGGTCTGCCGTGCTTCAAGCCTGAGAGTGTGCAGCATTTCAAAGAGCGCTTCGTGTTGGAGCGCAGCGAGCGCGAGGCGGCCGACTTCGTCAAGGACTTGATCCGCAGGAGCGCAAACAGCTACTCGACGGGCGTGTACGACCAATTCCAGCTCTTGACCAACGGCATCCCTTACTAAGGGAGTCAAGAAACGAAAGGGAGAGAGAGGGGAGGGGTTGCCGAGGTTTTGTACAGGCTGCAAGCCCTGCTTCGTTGTCATTGCTAGCTGTCGTTCGTTGACCTTCCTATGGTGTTACGCTCCCGCAATCAAGGCGGTTTCTATTGATATTATACACTTATCGTCATGGCGCACCTCTCGTCCAGCGCACACTCGCTGATGATAACACCCTGCTTTCTTCCACGTACATTTTGTTTGTTTTTCGCCTTCGTCGCTCCTGATGCATTTGGTGAAACTTGTACTCCAGATTGAAAGCTCGATGGGGCCCAGCATGCCGATCGATCATTCTACTTTCGTCGGTCGACTGCAACGCCGAGTAGCGCCAGAAGTGGTGCAAAAAAGCCCAAAGCCATCTTCCTTGTTTTGTTCAAAACAGATAAAGAGCCGAACCAGAAACTCCGATTTCAAAAAGACCACAAATGTCACCCCATCGCCGGAGAACATGCAAGATCCACCTGAAATGCTGCCCCGAATTCCCCGACTTTTGCGATGCCGCCGCCTCCGGTTTTATGTGAATAACCCTGGTTTACCTTATCAATACTTGCGCGAGCGCCACTTGCACTATTCCTTCTTTTCCCCGGCAACACGGAGAAGATCTGCAATGAACATGTCCGATGCAAACTGAAAGGTGTTTTCCGGTTCATCGGCGGCTCCTGAGAAGAGACAGCGGCGGCCGGAGAAGAAATTGTCACTAGTTACCATCGGCGCTTGGTTTGTATTATTGGGTGATGTGCGTGTCGACGTTGTAGGTAGCGTAGTCCACATGCACGAAGGCGCGATCGACGATGGGAACCGACTCGAGGAAATAAGTCAGCACTTCACTGAGATCGTGGCTGTCTTTGAGGGGCATGTTGGCCGAAAGGACAATGTCGACCTCGACAAAGAGCTTGTCACCGGCGTGGTAAGCGCGCAGGTTCTGGATTTGCTTGATCGATGTCGCAAAGCGCATGGTGAGGTAGAGCACTATTTTCAATTTCGAGATTAGCCCTTGCCACTGAGGTTATCAAGTCTTCGAGATGCAAGTTCCAAGCCCGGGAAGCAAGCGGGGGCGACACCGCCCACTTGTGGCAATCGAGCACTTGCACGGGGAAGCGCGTCGAGAGGAGAGAAAAAGCGCGCACGAAAATAAGGATGTGGCAAGGGTGCCCTGAAGCGGCATAACAGGGTTCAATAATAGCAAATGTGGGGGAGACGAAACGGTGGGTAGGGATACTCGGGCAGGGCAGAGAACACAGGGATGACACAGGGGAAGAAAATACGCACAAAGGTTTCTCTCGTCCGAAGTCGCCGAGAAGCCCGTGAGATTGCGAACATGGTGGGCTGAAGTCTGGCTCCAGTTGATAATGACGACGAGGGAGAGAAGCAGACCGCCGAGGGCGTCCATCCACCAAATCTTGGCATAGTAGCCGACGATGGGAAAGAGGATGGAGCCGGCGTTGAAGATGACATCCGTCATGGCGTCGTCGGCCCTGCATATATTGTTAGTAACCCCGGCTCCATGATGCGCTGATCAGGGGTCGGCGGCGTAAACAACGTTTTGCAACGAAGGAAGGGGCCGCGGCAGGAGATGAGTGCAACTTACAAGGCTCGAACGCTGGAGTTCTTGATGACACGGCACCATAGCCAGCACAAGCCCTTGATGACGACGGTTCCGACCATGATGGATATGGCCGGAATACCTCTGTTGTTGGGGTCCGGTCAGCGCGGCTGCACCACGGCGGCGGAGTGGAACTGGGGAAGACCAGTGGCAGTGCGACTCACAGTTGGATGATTTCGTGCTCAGGCGACATGAGGCGCTGGATGGCTTCTAGCGCGACCTGGCAGAAGGATGTGACCATGACGATGGAGAAGACCAGAACGCCAAGAGGCTCGAGACTGTAGCGAGTCAGCACGCGGTCCGGGATGCAACGCGGAGGTGAACACGGAAAGGAAACGAAAAGGATGCAATTTTTTTTTTTCATCCTTTCGTTTTTCGATACTTACCGCTGTCTGCCAACGGGGTAGGAGTGTTGGTCATTTTGGCTTGCGGCGATGAGCCTGGTCGTGGTCCATACAATTGCGGTACTAAGGAAATCAAGGACGGCGTCAACCAAACTAGCGAGGACGGACACGGAGGGGACGGAAAAGACGACGATGGTTTTGCCGAGAAGCAGAATGCCGTTGGCGATGAAATTGACCCAAATGGCGAGGGTGACGATGGGATCGCTGCTGTCGAGGTCACCGTCCTCAAGCCAAGGGATTTCGGGCTTAGGGGCCTCCGCGTCTTCGGCTAAACCTTCCTCCTCGTCGTGGCCGTTGAGCGTCAGGAGTGGGGTGGCTTCGGTGGGCTTGAAGATGTCCTTGGGCGTGCGTTTTACCTTTTGCTGAATGCTGTTTGCCGAACTGCTGTGCTCCGTGCTGCTGTGTTGGACTGAAGCAGTGCTGCCGTAGCCGGGGCCGCCGCCGCCGCGCGAGGGAGGAGAGGTAGGAGTTGGCGATTCTTCGGTGATTGTTTGGGGTACGTCGACCGGACGGTATGCTGAGGCGTCTAGGGCTTGGTGATACTCGTTGAGCAGGTCGTGGGGCACCGAGGAGTCCAGGAGCTGGTCGATGAAGAGGTACATGCGAATGAGGTCGTTGTTTCTCTCGTAGTACTCGCGTCTTGAACGATTGACAGTTCGCGTCAGCATTCCGACTCCCGACGGTCTCTGGCATTCTCCATTCTCCTCTCTCTCTCTCTCTGTGTGTGTGTGTGTGTCTCTCTCTCTCTGTCTGTCCAGGAGTCGATGGTAGGTGGCAGGTAATAGGTTGGGCGGGCGACGCATTGGCAGCGGCGTGACGCAACATCATATCGCGCACACAACAACTCACATAGGCTTTGACATTTTCTGAAGCTCGGTCTCGGTCTTCCAGTAGCGTTCCCATTGATAGCGTGGGTTGCTGTTTCCGATCAGACGCATGCTTCTCATCTGAGGGCCGAAGATGATCTCGCTGAGGCGGCGTTCCTCGGCTGCTGAGCGGCGGTGGTCGTCGTCCGAGTCTCTGTGCAGGAAGCCCAGCAGCGACTGGTTCTCAAGGGCTGCTTCTTCATCATCGTGGCCCAGCTGGTGGTACGCGGGACTTTTCAGCGACTCGCGCAATGTGGCATTGGAGCGGTTCCTGATGAGGCTGACCAAGGCGCCTTTCCCGTTCGTAGCCAAGGGATACGGGTCATGATCTGGGTTGAGAACCGAAGGGCGCTTGAATGAGCCGACTCGAGGGCTCGAGGCGCGAGGAAGCTGCTGCTGCTGCGGCGGCGGCGGCGGCGAGCTCATCTTGGCCAGCGATTGAGGAAGAATGACGACTAATTGTAGATTTGGACGATGGGGAGACTGAGTGGATAACCGGAAGGAGGGACAATGAGAAAGAAGAAGAGAGGGCGGGAGAGAAGAAGAGGGAGAAAAAAGAAATTCTAGCCGGCGGTGGGCGAGGGAGAGCCAAGATCAATTAATAGATGAGATTGATAATCTTGGCCAGCCGCGATGGTTGAAGATGGGACTTGGAGGGTCTGTCTCTTTTGTGTGTCTGAGTGCCTACTAGGACTGGTCTTCGAGAAGGAAATGAGAGCCGAGCAAGCTTGCTAAAGTAAGGTACCTAGGTGCCTTAGCTTACCTACCTACCTACGTGTAGGTACCAAATGTACCGCAGTAAGAGCTCGCCTCGCCTGGAGCTGCCTGACACTGGTCTGGAGCTCTGATTCGACGGGATGGAGAACGCTTGGGGAGCTCGACGCCACGGGCGTTGGCAGACCCGACTAATGAGTGGGCTGCTGGCGTTCTAAGCTGCCCTGCAGCCAGAGGCGTCTGCTCTTTCCATGAGGAGACCCTGGAAAGAAACCTTCCCCATGCTACCTACCTTCCATTACCTAGGTATGGAAGGCACTTTAGGTACCTGACATGGTATCTACTCCAGCTTCAACCTATCCCACCTCCGCGCACATCTTTTCTCTCCTTTCTCTCTTCGCAGTAAAAACTGCACAAAATTTCAACCTGATACAGGCACAGGCACGCAGGGTTTTTCTTTCTCTTCGACAACCAACACTTGGCTGAAGCCAAAGTAAGGACGGGGATCCTGTTTCCATTTCTCGCGTTCCCGTCCTCGTTCCCAGCTGAAGCTCCAAAATCGAATGGATCCCCCCACAGAGTCGAGACCCTCCCATTCTCATAAATTGCCCAGGGCCCTCGTCACCTCGCGCCAAGTTGCCCTTCGAGCCGGTGTCGGCCCCTCCGCAATGTCCACCGATCCGCCTGTGTGCATTCTCACTTACCGCACAGCCAAGAATGTTCGGCACAAGAGGTATCCAACGTCGTCAGCTGGGGTCGCTGTGCTGAGGTAGCCCGCCTGTGATTACACGTCAACGGCAGCTATTTGTCTGCCCAGGTGCTGAGGTCAGACTGGGTTGGACCTTGAGCTGCCGGGTTCTGCGACTTCATCGCATAACTTCCGCCAGTGCCCACACGCTCTTGGCTGGTTCCAGTATCCGTTCGGCTGTAATTGTAAGGCGAGTTGCTGAGAACGGTCCTCGAGCTCTCATCGCATCGGGTATCATTCGCAACCTGGAACTTGCCAGCCTCGGTTTGGATGTCTAACTGACTAAGTTATCCGAACTTCGAGTGCACAAACTTCGCAGAGGGAAGCTCTACTCGATCGAGCCAAGATGAGATCAAACAGCAACTGTTTGCTTTCGCTCCTCTTTTTTTCTCCACATCTTTTGCATTTCGTGAGACTCTTGGACGGGGGGCGCAGCATGTCGGCAAGGACAGTCACGGCTGCAAAAGGTCTCGAGGAAAACCCGCCGTCTCGATTCCCGCACAGCAGAATGACTTCTCACCCGCGGTACAACCCTTGCAAGGGAGGCGACACCGCATTTGTTTCTTTCTCTGATGTAAGTCAGTAAAGCCGTGTTTCGAAGACCAAATGCGACGTTATAACCCGGGGGGGAGGTTGTGAATAAAACAACCATCCAAATATGTAGTCCGGTTCCTGATAGCTTTTCGTCGCATTCTTGTTGGCTTTGTAAATCAAGTAGGCTCAGTCGCAAATCTACAGTTCTTAGATGTGGCCCCCAAGCTGACCACATGCAGAACCCAGCAGAGCCTCATCGAATTACAGCAACTTTTGGCGAAGTCGTCATTCAGCGCGTGGCCCCCCTCCCCAGGCCGACGGCTCCCACGCAGAGTCAGCCGGTCTTTTGTGCAGACTGCACGGTGACCCGCATCGGCATAGCTTACTTGGGGACTTTAAGCCGATCAATTCTAATCTACATGATCGGCACGACAACTTGGACAGCGGCTATTATTGCGCCTGCTCCATGACAGTGGCGACCGCGATTTATTCTCATTTCGTCTTACATTTTCTCTGTTACGTTTCTCATCGCTGAGCATGACTTCACTAACCAGGGTCTTCACAACTGCAACCGATTCCCAAGACTTCTTAGCAAACTCCATTCTCTCTCGTGGTGCATCGCATGAGTCGCACCGGAACATTGCGTCAAATCGAATAACTCCTTCCTGGTCCTACCTAGTTCTAGACGTTATTCAGAACCTAGTCTCTACTCGTCGCCAAGAGTCTGAATTATGCCGAGACCGCCAGGTCGATCTTTGAAAGTGCCAAGATTCGAGTGAAGTCAACAAGCTACAGCTGCTCTCAAACAAGGTCGCCGATGGTGTTGATGTGGAGGTCATAATGGACGCTGCATTCTGCGGCAGGTCTCGACGAGTTAGTTGCCTTCGAAAGGTTCGCCGCCGACGACAGGGAACGCGCCCTGACGTTGTTATTGCCTCCATAGATGTGTATGGTCTTCAGTTGATACGTCTGTGTGCAGATAAGCGCTGGCAAGTAGGCTGGCTCTATCCATGGATTCCGTTGGCGTGATCGCAATCAGGCAGTTTTATGGCCTTCAAATATACTATTCGGCCTGTTTGTTGTATCTTCATTTGCAAATAAACAACGCCTCCCCTGCTCATATATTGACTTTCGGGCACCACAAGAACGCCGACTCCAGAACGTGAGCCCGAGACTCCAATCGCATTCGTCTTCGTGTCTGAATAGATCAAGGCGACTGAGCCGTTGGGGTATTATTTTGTATTACATGAAATGATTTGACACCTTGGCCCCAGCTATATACTCTGGTGCCAACCTCCAGTATTTCCGATCTTACTTATTCCACACTCATGTTCGTGTTCGTCATGAAAAGACCAGAAGAAAAACCTCCCCTTCTCCAAAAACAGCGAATGTGGCTACCCTTAAGGCCCTGCCTAGAAAACCCATGTAGACTCTCGAGGAAATGACTCCAAACGCTTCGCTGATGCAATTTCTTGGGGTCGACCCGGTATTATGAAAATGATCGTGTGATGTTGATGCGAAATGTGTGACTAGTCCGCTGTCTCGGGACTTGGCTCCGTGGCTGGATCTTCTGTGTCCGTCTTGGGGGAGGACGATTCTTCAACAGGTGAAAGATCAGGATTCAGCAATGGTTTGTGTTCCTAATAAAAACCATCGTTGGCATTGCTCCGTGAGCTTGGCGTCGATTGAACCGAACTCGTGTCGCTCGGTGTGGGCGGCTCGACGACCTGACTCTTGATTGTCATGATCCATTCGTGCTGCAGCAGTTCCACTGCGGACGCCCTCTTCTTGGGATCCCTGGTGAAGCACTTCCTTAGGAAATCAATGCCTTGCGGGCTGAGTTGATCCGTTGATGGCAGCTGAGGCGGATTGCCCTGGGCAATATTGTACATGATGGCCCATTCGTTGTCGAGATTGGCCCAAGGTCGGCGACCTGTGGCCATCTCCAGAATGACGCATCCCAGAGACCAGATGTCCACAGAGCCCGCCCTGCCTGGGTTTTCACCCTTGATGACTTCAGGCGACATGTACATTGGTGTTCCCGTCATGGACTTGTTAGGTTTTGTGGCGGTAATATCCTGTACGAGCGTCTTGCCTTGCCTTGCAATCACCTTTGCGGCGCCAAAGTCGACATACTTGATGATACCGTTGTGGTCGAGGAGGATATCTACGCAGTCGTTAGTACATGTTGTAGAGTCTCCCGAGTTGGAAATTTACTTACTCTCTGGCTTAATGTCGCGATGGGCAATACCGCTCTCATGTAGGTAAGCGAGACCCTCGAGCAGCTGCAATGCGTAAACCATGGTGACTTGTTCATCCTCAATACGACCATGCTCCAACAAGTTTGCAAGGGAGCCGCCTTGACAGAACTCCATGAAGATGTACACTCTGTCTCGGTGAACTTCGATACCATAGTAGGAGACAACGTTGGGATGGTCGAGAACCTCCAAGACGCCCATTTCGTCCTTGATCTGCTCGGCAATCGTTGGAATGAGCTTGGGATCCTGCAGACGGATCTCCTTGACCGCCATCAAGTGGCCAGAGTCCAGGTTCATGGCGGCGTAGACGTTGCCAAAAGTGCCGCCGCCCACAAAGTGACCCTGCTGCCATCGCATCGTGATGTTCGTGGCCGAGGACGAGAGGTATGCGAGTGAACGGTCGACCTCGTTATTTCCCTCGAGCACGCGACCAAGCGCTTGTCTTTCGGCCTCCTTAGCTTTGCGGATCTCGTCCACCTTGTCAATCTCCTCCAGTCTCTGTTCCGTGATCCATTTTGAGGCTTCTTGATCGTCAAGCATCCTATTTTTATCGAGACGCTTAAACTGACCTACCAAAGCCTCAATGCGCTCCTTTTCTGCTTGGGCGGCAAGGTTGGACCTCGCACCCATGATGTCGAAGTGCGAGATTAAGAGAGCCATGCATCCGGCCACCTTGGCTCGAAGTCTTGCATATTCATCCTCGCCGAGAGCCAAGATGTGTCTTCCTCGCGTCATTCCCATGGCGAACTCCAGAGCCAGGACCGCCCATCGGAACGTCTTGCGATCCGATGCGATACAGTCGTCGCAAATGAAGCTGACCCAGTCCAATGCGAGTTTGGTGAGCTTCAGGTTGTTCATCTGTTTTCGATTACTGTCCATGACAAGCAGCGATCGCTGACCGAACTCTGTTGCGAAGACGAAACAGGTCTGAATGAGTTCCTGGACCTCTCTGCCTTCGGTCTGCTTTCGGATGATCTCGACACTGTCCATGAAGTTGTTGGACAGCTTATAGGCGACACGCCTGATTTCCATTAGACGTGTATTGACCTTGTGCAGGTTTGATCGCTGCTCTACGACGAGGTCAACGTGCATGTCCACAGCGTCAATGAACGCTTTCCTGGCGCTGGTGAGCCTTGCTTGTGCGCCAGTAGCGACGAGTCGCATGTGCCCCTTCTTGAGATCAATACTCCGTTCCCGAACAGAGAGTGCCACGATATCCCCGAACCAGTGCGGCGTGCTTTCCGGGCGCAGAATCAGAAGGTAAGGGTCTGTGGGGTCCTCGTTGAACTGTTCTGGCGAGCTGAGGCCCAAGATGGAGTGAATTGCGTCGTGTCTTTCGAGCAAAGAGGGCGATGCCATGATGAATATGCCCTCTTGCTCGTAGAGGTCGGTGAAGACCTGGAAGTGGCCAGACGAGATGAGTCTGTCGTAGAACTCCTGAAGCTTTTCGTGGTCGAAGGCTATGCTAAAATCGGACGCGTTTTCGTAGTTCTCGCTCAGCATCCTAGAGAATCGCTGCAACATCCGCTGCCTTACTCTGACGGAATCGAGACACTGCTTGTATCTCTTACTCATCTCGGAAGTGCTCTCCTTCGGCTTGACCTGCAGTTCCTTCTCAAAGGTCACACTCAGACGGTTGATGGCCTTGAATGTCAGAGAACTGAACTGCTCAGCCACTTCAACGTCACCGCCGAGGAGGTGGCTGCCGATATCATTGGCGAAATCCCACTCCTGGAAAAGCAACTCAGCTTCCTTGAAGGTGTTCTTGTTTCCGCTGAGCTTCCAATTGAGCATCTTGAAGTAGTACTTCAGGGCGTCAAGGACAACCTGATCAAATGATTCATCGATGCACGGAGGAAGTTCCCAGCCGGGCTCGGGTTGCGTAACGGCGAGACACTCCAACTTGATGCGGATTGCCAGCTTCAGAAGCAGCTGAAATTGGCCAATCATCTGATCCTGCATCATGGGATTTTGCTGTGCGGACTCTTTAACCTTCTTAGCGTAAGCGAGTCGCATCTTGATAATCTCTTCAATCAGTCTGGACGGGAAGCTGATCAACGTAAGCAACTCTTCGATATACGGAGGAAGATGGCGTTTCTGGAAAGCGGCGAAATTGCGGATCAGAGTATCCTTCGACTTGTTGATGACGGTAGATATTCCCGGCAACATGCCCTTATGTGCGTCTTTATTTTTTTCATCGTCAAACTCCTCGTCGTAGAGAGACTTTAGGCCATCCTCCTTCATCAACCGGTCGAGGAACGAGGTCTCGTCCGTGATGCCGTTGCCGACCGGGGAGCGCTGCCGTGTCCGTGTGAAATCCAACTCTTCGTTGCCGACCCACTTTTTGAGAATTGCCAATTCCGTGTTGATGAGTTCGTTGGTGTTGTACCAGGAAATGATGGATTCCGATGCCTCGTGGAACAATGGCGAGTTGGCCGACGGGTGCTCGGCCGCCAACGACGTCCACGACGGATACAAACTCTCAGTCTTGTCGATCTTCTTCACCACGTCCTTGACCTGTTCGTACGGGGGCTTCCCAGCCTCGCTCTCGCCCTTCACGGAGAAGTTGATAATCTCGTCCAAGGTGCGGTCTAGTGTCGCGCGAGCCTCCTCGACCATTCGTCTTTGCACAGGCAAGTGTCTCCCACATACTTTGGATCGAATCCCCAACCACAGCTCTGCCTTTTGCCCACTATTTCCTACTGCTGTTTCGTTAGACCCAATCAGCCTCTTTTTTTCTTGCCTGACAACATCGCCAGTCAGAACGGCTTCCAACATGCCGTGCCATTCTAGTCGTTCCCGATTAGCGGGGTCCTTGAGGTCCTCGTCGTTTGGTTGTAAATCGTCGTTGCCGTAAAACATGATGGTTTCCTGGTCGTATCGGTCGTCGAAGGGTCCCTCGGAGGAAGGCGTCTCCCCTTCGGAATCGGAATCACCGCCTTGACTCATGCCGTTCGCGTAGCCGTCGAAAGGATACCCATCACCATGATCCTGGCGCAGTCTCTGGACGTAGGCTCTCTCCTGCTGGCGAAACCTCTCGCTCGGGCGAGGACGGCCCCTCGAGGATGCTCGAATGGTCTCGACGAAGGACGGGGGTGCCTGAGGCTGGGGCCTTCGGTGGGCGGCAGGGGCGTATGTGTTGGACGGCGTCCTCGCAGGGGCGCTGGGCCTTTGAACTTTTGTTGCGGTGGTGGTCGTGCCGTTGGTATAGGCGGCATCGCCGTCGCTAGCGTTGCTTCGTAGACTTCGTGTGGTACCACCATTGGCTATGGTAGCTTGAACCAAGTTGGACATGGAGCCGACCTGTCCCTCGGAGTACCTGGCGAGTGAACCGACCTCATCTTGGCGCTCGAGGGCGTGCGGGTCGTCGGGGTGGGAATCGGCAGACGAGGCAGAGTTGTCAGAGTCGAGAGCGACGGGGAGAGGACGATGGGGCATGATCTCGTGTGGGCGCAATTCGTCGTCGCCGTTGGAGAAACGCACAGCGCGAGGGGACGGCTCGGTGGACATTTTGCCTGATTGTATATCGGTTTGGGGGAGTCCCTGGCGGCGTGTAGGAGTAGTTCCCGATACGGACGTGGTTGCCCGGCGCGCCTCGGTCTATCGCTCAGCACTGCAGCTGCGTGTGGAGCCTCGTCCGAAGAGAGACAGCAGTAGCAGCAGCAGCAGCAGCAGCATGCAACGAGGAGGCGACCGAAACGCAGAGCCCTGCGAGCCGACCGTTTGGGATGTGAATGGAACGGAGATTAGTGTGGCATGAGGCGACCGTATCCGTGTCGGTTGGGTGGGAGGAGAGCGGAAGCGACGGGCGTCTGGGACGATGAGTGCGACGATACGATGGCAAAAGGCGGGATATATGCGAAGCTAAGCCGAATGCAATGTCTCTAGAGAGGTTGAAGAGGTAATCGGTTGACTGGCCTCGGTGTAGACGGCGCGGCGAAGGGTAGGAGCGGCAGGAAAAAAAAAAAAAAAAGGTCCGTGTCGAGGCTGTGGTCGGCAGGGAAAAATTACAGGCACATAGAAGAAGAAAAAACCGATGGAATCACGATGCGGTTTGTTGAACCCGCACGAAATGAGTGGGATATGAAATTTGGTATGGAACTAGGTATGGATAGAGGCCGGAGGAGAACGAAAACGGAGCGCGCGAAAGGACGGCGCTGGCGGACGGCGATTGGCCGGTCGGAAGCTAAAGTCACGTCTAGCAGCAGCACCTTCCCCCGAACGCACACTCATTTGCAGGGGCTCTTGGGTTTTTTTAGGTAATTCCATTCTTCGATGGGGTTTGTCTCTCTTCTATCTAAGGCACCTTACTTACCTAAGGCACCTGAATACGCGCAGTACTTCGATTACAACTAGGTTTGACGCAGCGGTATAATATCGAATGTCTGTCTACCTTAACACCAACATATTGTTGAGGTTCTTCTCTTATTCTACTTTATGGTACAGGTACAGCTTTTGCGGGGTTTTGCCGAGGGAGCCATCCATTGAGTCGTGGAGTCTTGGAATCGTTGGAGACGGGTCGGAGGTGTGGCTGTTTGGCCCCCTGTCACCAAGCGACGTTCCAGCCAAGTGTGGCCGTGGCCATCGAACCTTTGGCCCTGGGATCGAAACCAACTGCGCCTTTTTGGCGGAGACGACGGTCTGGAGGCTCAATCCCGCCCTGGCATTTCCTGGATGATGGATCAGCGATGCTCCCTGTCGTTCGTCCTATCCCATACGTCGTGCCTGCTTCTGTATCTTGTGAGCTGATGCTCCTTGAGCCCGGTCGAGCAACGTGGACACGCATCTTGAATACATTATGGTAAACCACAACTGGCATGTGATGTGCTGAGAGGGGGGAAGAAGCATGGCAATCCTGGAGAATCCCATCGGTTTTTTTTTTTTGTCTTCGATGGAGGACCAAGAAAACGATCGGCTAAGCGTCCAGATGTCGCACATGCGCCAACTTGCGTGCTTGCATAGATGACTGACTACTATACCCAACGCAGCTAGCCTATGCCGGAGGCTTGTAGGTAGTATTAAACAACGAATTGCAGTATGCGCCTGCCTCATTATTTGATGGATGGTGATCGCTGTTTCGCCTAGAGTCAAAGTTGCGATTAATCACCGATGCCATGACGCTCGTGACGTTGCCTGGCCCGGTTGAAGTTGGCGTTGGGACGAACATTGAGAAACACGGAGATTGTCAGCGCGAATGAAACCTGTCGCGGTTCTCCAGCGATTCAATGTAAAGGCACCTGGCAATTCTATAGGGAAGAGCACATTGCAGAGATTACCATGACGGAAGTACAAGTGATGTCGGCGCATGATTGTACAAAAGTCGCGTTCAACCGAACACGCTGACAATAATGAAACCCTCTTATATGCTTGCTGTTTGCTAGAATCATAGAAGATGGAGTTACCCCCATGCTACACTTGATCGAACACGAGTGGCCGGTAAGATAGCGGGAACATCGTCGCTCGCCTTCCTGCCGTTCTTGAGCCGCTTGCACCACTGCGGAGCAACATCTGGTTTTTGGAAAATGCACGGGGCTCAGTGCGTGAACACCAGGCGATAATTGTGCATGTTGTTGTATTTAGTAGAACGACAGTTGCGTGGCTGACTTTCCATAAAGCTTCCTAGATAGTGAGGTCTGCCCAGGGCGACGGTTAGATTCAAGCAGCAGATATATGACAGTCTTTGCCACACTGAACAAATGCGACCGAAGTAAATCATCAACCAACATCCATGGTCAGGGTCCGCGATGCGACTGACGGGCACGCTGCCGACGTCGCTGTCGGCACGTTTCGTCGAACTTACACCTTCGGATAGGAACCGCAGATGCTCGGCCTGAGATCCGAGCGGACCCGCTTCCCTATCGCTTCTTATCGGCCCATGGACCTCCCCCCAAAGCTCTCCCATTCTCCCCGCCTCCTTCTCGACCTGTCTCCCCAGGAACTTTCTCTCAACATTCCAGAGGAATTCAAACCAATTGACCGAGAAGATGACTAGATTACGCCTGATCGCAGCAGTCAGGACGGCGAGGCCGCTCTTCGCCCAATCCTGCCGCAAAGGCAGGTCCTTCGTTCTCGCGGCCAACGCCGCCGGGGCCACCTCCACCTCCACCTCGGGCGCGGTCCCGACGACCGTACGCTTCTACTCGGCGGCGGGGTCGCGCAAGAACTGGAAGGAAAAGCTGGCCGCGTTATCGAAGCAGGACAAGACGCCGCTCTATGACTTCCACATTGCTCATGGCGGAAAGATGGTCATCTTTGGCGGCCACCGCATGCCCGTGCAATACGCCGGGTTGAGTCTCGGGGAGTCTCACCACTTCACCCGCAACCACGCCTCGCTCTTCGACGTCAGCCATATGGTCCAGCACCGCTTCACAGGCCCCAAGGCCGCGTCGTTCCTCGAGACCGTCACGCCCTCGAGCGTGGCCGACATGGAGATCAACTCGAGCAAGCTCAGCACGTTCCTCTGGCCCAAGACCGGCGGCATCGTCGACGACACCATGATCACCCGCCTCGGCGAGAACGAGTACGCCGTCGTCTCCAACGCTGGCACGCGCGAGAAGATATTCAAGTACCTTACCGAACAGACGGCCGACCTGCAGAAGCCCGAGAGCAACGACTTCTGGTGGGAGGTTCTCGAGGGTTACGGCCTGGTGGCCCTGCAAGGCCCCCAATCCGCTGAAGTGCTGCAGGAGGTCGTTGACCCGGCGGACGGTCTCAACCTGGAACAGCTCTACTTTGGCAACACGGGCTTCGCGAAGCTCAGATACAAGGTCAACGGCCAGTGGAAGACTACATCCGAGAAGGCCATGATCAGCCGCGGAGGATACACGGGCGAGGACGGCTTCGAGATCTCGTTCAAGTCGACCAACGGCGAGGCACAACCGCTAGCCGAGACTCTGCTCGAGGTTGCCGGCCCCGAGAGACTTCAGCTTGCTGGTCTCGGCGCGCGCGACAGCTTGCGTCTAGAGGCCGGCATGTGCTTGTACGGGCACGACATCGACGACACCACGACGCCGGTGGAAGCCAGCCTCTCGTGGATCATCCCAAAAGAGAGGAGGGCCAAGGGCGGCTTCCACGGCGCCGAGGTGATCACCAAGCAGCTCGTGCCCAAGAGCAAGGGCGGCGCCGGCATCGAGAGACGCCGCGTAGGCTTCGTCGTCACGGGCGCGCCTGCACGTGAGGGTGCTGAGATCTTCACAAAGGACGGCGAGAAGGTTGGCGTCATCACCAGCGGCTCGCCCAGCCCGACGTTGGGAAAGCATATTGCCATGGGATACGTTAAAGAGGGACAGCACAAATCTGGCACTGAGCTGGAAGTTGTTGTACGAGGCAAGAAGAGGGCGGCAACGGTGGCCAAGATGCCCTTCGTCCCCAGCAAGTACTTCAAGGGACCAATTCCCGCACCGGCGTAAAGCCGCGCTGTCTCGAGTTGTATCATTATGAAAACCTTTTAACAAGATATCCCTGGTCGTCTGTTGCGACATGCTTGCTCGTGCCGAGGCACTTGGCCTCGGTGACGGTCTCCTCGTCGGTTTTTTTCGCGTCGGGTTGAGTGTTGGAAGTAGTCTAGGGCCTCGGAGCGCCAATGCACTTTCGAGACAAATGAGACCTCCTTTGAACATCTGATAATATCCAGAAGGCGTGAGAGAAGACAAGACTTTCAAGGTGGGCAGTGTGTGTTTGAGACATGTGGCCGCGAAAACCATGGGAGGCCATTACGGAAGAGTAGAGCGATGGCGACCCTCAAACGAGCGGCTGAGTGATCTAGCAACGATAACCTGGATTGCGACGAACATGGCAAAGGTTAGCAGCGTGAGTCGACAGGATCGTGTTGCGTTGAATATATGTTGAGAAGAGAGAAAACGGGAAGAAAACACGAGCGCAGAAATCTTTTAGTGTTTGGCAGATGGAGCTGGGACGCTAGGGCGGATCCGGCTTAGTTCCGAGTGGTAGGTAAGGTACCTCAGCGAGTCAGCACAGGCCGGGGTGGGGGGCCACAGTGTCAGGGTTCCGGCAAATGCTCGCTGCGCTTTTCTGGGCTTATGCAAAGCAAAGCACTGCTTTTTTAGGCTAGAGCAAGCAAATTTCGCTTACTATAGTAATCTCTCTTAGTGAGGTAGCTCGCTTATGTAATGATATTACGTAATAGGAATATTACATAATATAGCTTAGGTAATTAAGGAGGTATTAAAATAGGTATTATTTCAGCTTATTAACTAGCAACTAGCTAGGTAGGGGAGAGAGGAGTTATTTATACTTATTCTAGCCCTTCTAAAGGCTTCTATTATGTAATTACTTACGCAATAGCTTATGCAGTAGATTGTGTAGATATTTAGCCTATTTGGGCTTAGTTATATATTAAAGTTATAGCTTAAACCCTTTTAGTTCTAGCTAGAAAGCTTATTAAAGGTAAGGCTTTCTAGGACTTTCTAGACCTTTCTATCCACAGTA
>JAVHLV010000349.1:0-68978 GCA_036785495.1 Colletotrichum neosansevieriae
GTATTATTAATACTGTAATATACTGTGTTATATTATATAGTATATTATTAAGTATTATTATTTATTATATATTTTATAGGTCTTATTTATAAAGGGTTTTTGAGATATTTAAATAATATCTTATAGAATACTTAATAAAGTTCTTAATTAAGGTCTATCTTTTAAACTCCTTAATCTTAAGCTCTCTATAAATAGGTACTATTTTAATAATAGAGAAAACCTTTTTAAGTTTGCTATTTAACTTATATTAAATAAAGTAACCAGGCCTCTATATAATATTATTATTACTATTAAGAGGGCTAGTAAAGCTACTAAAGCTATAGTTATAAGTAAAGTCTGTCTCCCTCTTCTTAATCCAGGTTATAGAAATAAGCTTAACTTAGCTCTCAGAAATATACTATTTATTAGTAGGGATTACCTCTAGTAAGCTCTATAGTAAGTAGTAACTAGTAATACTAAGACCTATATTATATAGAAGATTAATAAGAATAGCAAAGTTAATAAGTAACTTAATCTTAACTATAATTTCTTTATTCTTTTTATCTATAGTATTATAGCAAAAAGTATTAGGTTCAGATTGCTTATTTTTCCAAACCTCTATTATATAGACAATATATAGTTAGATTAGGTTATTAGCATTATAATAAGTATTACACTTTAAATTAGCATACTTCTATAATATAATATCAGATAGAAAGATAGATTCACAGTTCTAGCTATTAATAGCAGAGTAATAAGCAAATTCTCTAGATATAGTATAAATTAAGGCAGTCTAGGCAGAGCTATTCTATAGCTCTAATAGCATATTAATAAGCTTAGCTATACTAAAGTATATTTACTTAATTAGTATTAATACTATAATATACTTAAGGTACTCTACTAGATTAAAGAAGTATATATTCTATAAAGGCTTTATATTATTACCTATAGCCCTTATACTAGAAAGCTTCTCTATATTTAGGGTAACTAGTAATAACTAAAGCTAGAGGAGGGGTAGCTAGTACTTAATATTCTTTTTTAGCATAAATATATTCTATAGCAAAGCTAATATATTAGTATTACCTATAATATAGGCTTAGAGGATCTCCTTAAGACTCTTATAGTATTAATCAGAAAGACTAAATAATATAGTCTAAGTACCTAGCATAGTATAGAAGTTATCTATAGAAGTTATTTTCTACTTATAAGGAACCTTAGCAGAGTTATTAATAAGGCTAGAGTAGTAAGATATAATAGGAGGTATAGAGCTAAGAGTATATAAGCTAATAGCATTATCCTTAATATCTTCTATATATTAAGAGCTAGTGCTATCTATAGAACTAGTATCCTCCTAGTTATCTATAACTTAATTATTTATAATATCTAGGCTATTACTAAGCTAGTTATTCTTATCTTTAGCTTCTATATCTTTATCTCTAGCTTCTAAGTCTTTATCTTTATCTATAAGCATATTATTATTTTCTTAGTAAGTAGCTAGAGCACTAAGCTTCTAAATAGTAGGTATATTATTAAGGCTATTAACAGGAAGCTTATCTTCACTAATAGCTAATATAATAGTATTAATCTCTTTACCTATATCTTAGATTTACTATTATAGCTTATTCTTATTAAAATCCTAGATAATAGTTAGATATAGTTAATCTAAGGCTAGCTTCTATAACTCACTACTATAGATTCTATTATAGTATCCTACTAAGCTATAAGGTTTATACCACCACTATTATTATTATTATAGCTACTAGTAATATCTCTAGCACCCTAAAATTCACTACTACTAGTATAACTACTACTTACTTAGCTACTTACTTAACTATTAGAGGGTTATTAAGTGGCTTAATTTATAGTAAGATCCTATTATAGCTGCAGTAATTACAGACTGCTATAATAATAAAGATATTATAGTATTATCACTTAAGCAAAAATCTATTAGGGGTAGTATCTTATTAAATCAGGTATATATATAATAGCAAATCAATAGTATTACACAGTTTTTAATAATAATAGTAAAATTAATATCTACTTTAATAGTAGTGAAAATTTTATAGTAGTTAAAGTGCTATCTAGTACTATATACTAGGAGGATACCTAGCAGCTAACATAGATAGCACTTTCAGGGCTAGCTAGCCAGCTTAGTGCCTTATCTAAGATATATATATCTTTATTTATATTATTTATTATTAACTATAAAAAAGCGCAAACACTCTCTTAGATATCTACTTATATATCTTTTATTATCTTCTACTTATTTCCTTCTCTTTATTAATATTAACACTATATCTTAGCTAATTTGCTATATCTTATAGCTTCTAAATACCCTTATAAAAGTGGAGTAATATCTAACTTAAGTAAGTTTTATAACTTATATAAACTTTAAATAGAGATTATTTCTATTAAAGATACTAAGAGTAATAAAAGTCTATTATCCTCTAATAATTATCTTAGTGAGAAATTCTATAGAACTTAACAGGATCTTAACTAGTATTTAGCTACTATAGCCTTTATATAATCTGAGATAAAGATATATTATTAATCTTAATAGATATACTATAAAACACTATATCTAAGTTTATTAATAAGTATATAGTCTGGCTGCTAGCACTATAAAGAGTCTATTCTCTCCTTAATTAGACTAGTCTTATAAACATAGAAACCAAGATATTTAGTAATATCTAATCTTAAGTATATAAAAGACTTTAACTTCTATTAAATATTTCTAACTTATAGCAAATAGTTTTAACTTCTATTATTAGATAAAGTTATACTCTAACCTATAGATTAAGTTTAAGGTATCTAAATATATATATTAGCATAGATCCCTAGTATATTATATATATTACCCTCTTCTACTAAAAGTTTCTTACTAAAGTCACAGACTTATACCCTTTATTTAAGAAGTATTATCTACCTTTTACTAAAAGAGTTATAGTAAGGTTATAGACTTATACCTATTAGCTATAACCTACTAGTTATAATCTATTAGTTAGGTTATAACCTGTTATTTGTAACCTATTATTCATATAACCTATAAGTTATAACTTATCAGTTAATATTAATATAAAGAAGCTATCTCTTATTTATTTAAAAAAAGAAAAGATAATAAAATAGTATTATTAAGTAAGTGGGAAAAAAATAAAATAAAAAGCAATACTATAAAAAATAGGCACCAGGCGCCTAGCAAATACTAAAAAAAACAAAAAAAAACTATAACAGACTACACTAAAATATAATACTAAATTTTTAAGTTCTAAAAGACAGATAGTACTAAAGCAAATTACTTATTATCTTCTTTATTATTTAAAGATAGCAGTATAGTAATTAATATATATCTAAGAATAGCTTGCTTACTCTTAGCCTTCTTCTTCTTCTTCTTAGCTATCTCTAAAGAAACTAGAAAAACCTCTTTAAAATACTTCTTAGTAATAGTAGTAAAGCTATTATACCTAGAGAGAGCTATATAGAAATAAACCATAGCATCTCTATTAATAGCTAACTTCCCAGCCTTTTTATATAAATACTAGGCGCTTTCTAGGGCTAAGTTAACCTATATTTCTATCCTATTATCAGTACTAACCAGATATATATATAAGACAGGATAATTTACTAATAGTATAGAACTTACCCTTCTTTAAGAACTACTTAATATTAATAATATTAATAATATTAATAAGATAGTACTATACCTTTAAAAAGCACTACTAACTAAACGCCTTCTAAATCTTCTTTTTAAAGCTAGAACTAAACTATAAGTATTTATAGTCTAATATCTTAGAACTATATCTATTAGTATTATCTTTATTAGTTATCTAGGCCTTTAAAAACTTCTACTAAGTAAGTTAATATATATTTCACTAAGTCCTATATATAATAGCCTTAATAAGTTTATTAAAGCTATAATATTAAGGCTATAATAAATATACCTCTATATAAGTAAGAACCTAATACTAGTACTAGTAGTAGTAGCTATCTAGGTGCTTCTAATTCTCTTTCTAAATGCTATTATTAGGCTTAATATCTAGGCTATAAATCTCTTAGAGGACTTACTTAACTCTTAAAGCTAGCTAGCTATAATAGAGAAAATGCTTCTATTTAGAGAGCCTATAAAGCTAATTAATATAGCTATTATCCTCTATAATAAGAGCATTTTTAGCTACTTCTTAAGTAGTAGCTACTATAATAGTAGTAGCATTCTTAAAGCTTAGCTCTATAGTTATAGCCTTAGTCTTTCTATACTTATACTTACCCTTAGTTATCTTATTTAACTTAGCAGCCTGCTATATTAATATCAGCTCCTATTATATATTTAATATACACTAAACCTAAAATAAGTACTCTATAAAGCAGAGTAAGCTCTATTTAGGTCAGGTTTAGCAAAGCTAAGCTATATATAAGGCTAGAATAGAGAAAGGAATAATAGCTTACCTTCTCTAGTTAAGGGTGCTAGATATTATTAGCTAGGAGGGCAGTATCCTGCTATATATTAGTACTAGCTATACTAATCTAACTCTAAGAGCTAGTAGTAAAAGAAGAGTTCTAATTTCTCCTTAGCTAATATAATTATAGTTATACTATATTTATACTAAGATATATATTTATAGCCTAGACTATAAGGATAGTTACTTAGAGCTTAGTAGGTAGAGCACTTAGATTAATAGTTAATATAATAGTATTTAGAGGTATTCTAATATAGAGAAGAATAAAATATAATTAAATAAGGTATTTAAAGAACTATAATAGAGAGTAGTAATATATAAGAGCTTATAAGATAGATAGTATATAATAGCTAGAGGGAAAACTTTACTCTAGGAATATATATATATATAATTTAACTATATAACTATAGCTAGCCCTTACTACCTTAAAACCTTAAGTGTTTATAGTAGTTAAAGAGATATTATTTTAGTTTTAGGTGGTCTAGCAGAATAATAATTATTATAATACTAAATATATTACTATAACTATAGTAATAATAGTGATATATAGTACTATAACTATCTTACTAGGTAAATATTAGTAATTCTCAACGTTGCTAACCTTAATTATCTAGCAGTGTCATATAGTGGGTGCATAGTACACTCAGCCATAATGGTCCATGCACAGTTTAAGGGCTCCTCAGAACCCTGCTATGGTATTATGCGGTATGATAATAACACCGTAACCTGTGTTATGAACTAAGCTGATTTCTGGCCAAGCCGACTCTTGGTCGATTCCCAACTTGGCATCCAAATTTTGAACTCCTGGTCTGTACTTGTTTTGTGAACCCAAAGTCATGATCGGGGACGATGGACGCATGCGCGCATGACCATGCCGATCGAATTTCGTGCAGCATACACAGCCGAGACGTCAACCGCGTGCAGTGTCTTTCTTTGTTGGTCTAGCCGGCTGTTTCCGATAGAATATACGGCTGGACCAAATCCAGGTCACCGCGATGCTCTGATGATCGCATCATCATATCCGAGTATACAAACGGGTCGTCGGTACATGCTCGAATTCGTGCAGCCGCAATGCCCGACCGGCAACTCTTTTGTTTTTGCGTTGCTTGGAGAGACATCTGAAGCAGCTGAGCAGTCAATGATGATACAGAATTCCGTACAAGATGGCACGAAACTGCTCAAGCGGCTGCCGTAGAGCTGGAGCCCAATGTAGGCCAACCGCTGATGTCCCATTGCTTTCTGGCTCCCTTCAGGTCATCCACGTTGAGGATGTCGACGCCTTCGCTAATCAGAACATCCCAGATGTGATTTCTGATGCTAATGGGCCATGCAGGCAAATCCCAATACCGCACCTTCAAGCCGCGAGCGTGGGCTTGGCTGATCTGCTCCCTCAACTTCTTCATCTGACCATTGTTAAGCTCACCAAACCAAACGGTACCAACGGCCTTCTTGAAAGACACGCTGGTGTAGTAGGAGTTTGTTGGGTTAAAGTCGTGGGAGTCGAGTTTGGTGAGCGGGGCGTCAAAGAAGTAATCCCTAAAAGTCGTATTTTGCACGACCATGTCGAAAGGAGTGTTGCCGGTTCCCACGACCGTGATGGGTCCGTATGCGATCTTGCCGTCGACGACTTTGCTTAGCCAGCCTCTTTCACGCAGAGGCTGCAATTGGCGCACCACCTCCGGCCATGTCTCTGCCCCCTTGGTCTTGAGGTCTACGAGCAGAATAACAGTCTGGTCAGGATTCGCCTCGTAGATGCCTCGGGGGCGGTCTGTTGTGTTCTGAAAGCCTGAGTTGCGGTCTTCTAGTAATTGAACAAGCGGATCGACGTAGAGGCTGCTGAAGGTGTTTTTCTCGCGAAGAGACCAACGGTCATGCCCAACAAACAACTCGGTGCCGTAGAGCCACACGTCTGCTTCGATTCCAACGCAGCCTACATCGAAAGCGGAGTAGACAGGTCTTCTCCTCCAGTAATCGTTGTGTGAGTGGCAGGGGATGGGCACGACGGCACTCTCTTCTTCGAACTCTTCGGAGGCGTTGTCCCAAACCTCGCGTGCTGCGAACAAGACGAGATTTAAAAGGACGAAAATAAGGCTGCGCTACGTCAGCTTTGGTAGGCCACTTTAGGAGTGAACATCTCACAGCATAGCCAGCCATACGACACCGCACATGAAGAAGGAGCGCTTCCGAGTCCATGGCTTAGGTATCATATAGGCAGGTGTAAGAAGCTGATCCTCGGAGGTGTAGCTTTCGGCGGGTATGGAAGGAACTTCGACCTCTCCGTCAGGAGCTTCCTCATCGCCAGGGGAGTCAGTGTATCGAGGTATTGCGGGAACGTTTTTGGGCCACAGTTGGCGGAAGCGATCGCGCATGGCGTCGAAGCTGGTGTTTTTTGGTGAAGACATGTCTGGGATGGTTGCTTATTTTTGGGTGGACGGTGTCGACGCGCAGGTGGGCAGTTATAAACACCTTTCAGGAGTCTGGCGGCCTTCAAGAGCTGTTTTCCCAGCAGAAAAAAAGTCACCTCGAGGATCCCGATGACGGCTGTCTTGTACAGTTGTGTCCGATGACAATGGTAGTCAGCGGAGCATGACGTGTAAGTAGTGAGGGGCCGATGTATCTTCTTTAAGCCTGCGGGGACCGGACACTCGGCCGTCGCTGTTGAATCAGTAGGCAAAATGGGAGAACCTCGACCTAGAGTTTCTTTGAGGAAGAGGGTGAAAGATATCTTGGCCGCAAGGATGCTAAGAGAGGGCGGCGACAAAGGCTTTCACGCTAAGAGATCTGGACGTTTGCGGAGAGGCCGACAAGCGAGATAGTCGACAGGAGAGATAGACAGCAAGACACACCAATTATAGCCGAATGTGTAGCTGTGTAGTAGCTTGGGTGCTGGCAGCGAGCGACAATGGGAACTGACGATCAGAGCGAGGTCAGGTAAGACAAGGTTCTGTACTAAGAGGTCGGGACAAGCAAATATAGCAAGGAAGAGCTGCGTAAGACAGGATGGGGGCTGGAATTATAAATGAGTACACGGCAAGCGGATCCGAGCATGGCGGACGATCTAAACAGCGGCGGGCGAGAACAGACTTTGAGGAGAGAGTGCGTGTGTGGGAGTCTGCCTTAGGTACCTTACCCAAGAGAGAGTCTAGAGCTGAAGAGGGCCATAGAGCTAGGCAAGCACGAGCATGGTACATATGTCGATGCAAGTAAGTCTAGTAAGGTCAAGCTTGGTTTGGTGAGGACGGAGGCTTGAGAAGACGAGACAAGACACGAGGGAATGGAGATGGCGGTGGGAAGATGCCCTGGAAACGGTACTTGGGCCGGAACGAGGCGATGAAGATGCGCCGGCCCCCTCGCCGCCCTCCCCTCCCCCCGTCTCTAGAAGGTGAGTATCCTCATCCTCATCCCCATCCTTTCTTCCATTGCCGTCCTCATGGAAGGAAACGAGAACCGAGTACCAGGCCCCAGCTATGAGTACCATACCTTCACAGTACTTCAAACAAAATGCATGCTTGGCAGCAGCTAGTCAGTATTTGGCGCATTCAAGCATTTTTAGGCACTTGTTCGTGAATCACAGGCGGAAAAGTGTCAAGGGCCAGGCGAGGCAAGGCAAGGCGAGGCGGGCGAGAGTCTTGCATGGGGGCAAGTCAGTTCGGAGATGGGACAAAAGCCAAGGCAAGGTCGAGGGTGCCTCTGTCACGCTTCGGGATCAGGGATAAGGGAAGGGCTTCGAGAGACGAGTATCAGAGGCTCAAGAGTAAAGAACAAGGAAAACAAAAAACAGCGAACCAAATGCAGGACAGAGAAGCATCTGGAAACAGAAAGAAGGGGGTTTTAACTCTATAACTATCCCTAAGTAGTTACTAAAGCTAGTGCAACTTAGTAACTTTTATACTTAGAAAAGAAGCCTTTTCTATACTAAATAATTAGTAGAAACTTAGTAATAATTATAAACTACTATAATATTCTAAATAAAACCTTAAATTAAAAGTTAAAATAAAGTATAAAATATTATAAGCTTAAATAACTAATTTAAAATTATAAAAATATTTTTAAAGTACTTAGTATAATAATAAAGCTATAAATATTTCTTATTAATTTAAACCTAGGTTATTAAAATACTTTAATAATTAATATTTTTATTAATATTTTTATTATAATATATTTATTTAATTAATAAGAAACTATTAATCTAATAATTTATCTCTTAATAATACTATTTTAATTAAAAAGTATAATAGTTTTTTTAAGTAATTAAAGTTTTATAATAATAGAAATATATTAAAAAAATAATATAAATTAACTACTAATATTAAAGTAAAGTTTTAGTTAGTAGTATAGTTAATATCTAAAAAATATAGCTAGAATTACTTACTTATATAATAAGTACTTAACTAAACTTTTTAAAATATTAAAGATATAGATTCTAAAGTAAGAAATAGAGTAAAATAGAGTGTTAAATTATTAAGAGCAAGGATATATACTTCCAGCTCTAAAGAAAATCTATATATTAGTGCTCTATAAATAGGGGCCTGGTGCCTTAGACTAGGTGCTATCTAAGGTGCTGTGGTATAAAGGGGGCCTTCTGTATCAGGTCCCCGATAACGACTCCCGATCCCGACCACCCGACCAACTCCCCCGCGCCCCCTGAGCCCGTGTCGCTGATCTTGGTCTGTGCTGGCATCTCAGTTGAGCTCCACGTCCAAATCTCTTGCTCCATTGACTTTGAATTCATTCCTTTCTTCTAACCAACTTAAGGTACCTAGGTACTCACCCCGCAGCCCGCTCACTGACACCCAGGCCAGGCCAGACCTGATTGCCTGTTTTAGGCACGTGGCGCACCTGATAGGCGGACAGCCGGCGACAACATGACTTGCGCAAATACTGTTGTATGTATACCTTACCTTACCAACCTGAGGTACAGAAACCGGAAACAAGACACTACCTCACCTACCTAGGTAGGTAGGTAGATCATGGACCCTACCCAGGTAGAGCAGATGCCTCAGCCTCATGCGGCCAGACGAGAGCCACACAGGTCAGGTCGGACGACTACGTATGCCTCTCGTCAGATGTCGACACTGAGACACGTCCGAAATCAAAACATACCCAAGTGTCTCATAAGTATTCAGAAGTTGGTCGCAATTGACTTTGTCAGTTCTTCTGCTCATGTCCAACGTGTTGTCCTGTTCGTGCCCGCTCTGCTACTCCGCTATCTTTGAATCTGGTACTACCTAGGTACGTAGTACGCTACACGAAACACAGACCGAGCCTGAACCGTGCTCTGCCTGCGACGTGAACTATGGGACGTTCCCGTGGGAGACTGTAGCCGCGACTCGGACGGCCACGGCCACAGCGACGCTCATACTAGTGTAGTAGTACATAGTCATGCCCCTCAGACAAGAAACACAAACCGTGCCTGTGTCTGCCTCAGCATTGCCTCGCGCCTTGTTTTCGATTACGCCGTACATTGTCGCGTAGGGTACCTACCTACCTACCTAGGTGTAAACATCTCTAGGTACCTCGTCGTAAAAGAAGCTTCTCTCCAAAACCCCGAAATGCCCCACAAAAGGTAAGGTAAAATTGTGATACCTTCGAGTGCCGGTTCAGCAGAAGTACTGCGGTACATCCTTTGCTCGTGGGGGTGCGGGAATTGCTGCCAGTGCAGACTTCGACATCTTTGCCAAGGAACGGAGCCTTGAAGAAGGAAGGTAGTCCACGTCTGGAGTGATATGTCGCGCATCTCCCATCACAAAGTTTTTGCTGGTCCATCGGGATGAAGACGACCAGCCCATGTTGCTGCAGAGGCTGAGAGCTGTCATCTTGGGACATCAGGTGCCAAGCTGCCAGCGCGTGCTATCCCGCATGTGATCTCCTCCACTTAGGTAGTGTGAATCTGCCCCAGGGTCCCTCCTGAGAGATCACATCCCTGCCCAGCGCTGGAGATGAGGCGCCACGGCAGTTTCATGGCCCCACCCGCGACCCGACGAGCACTGGCCTTATCGGATAAGCTTTGCACGGGTTGTGCGTTGTGTGGCCACTAACGTAATCTTTCTTCTGCTGATCTAATCCAAAAATTTCAAGGAGACCTCTCCTCGCCCGCCCGCCTGCCGCCGCCAACATCAACGTCTGTTCACGAATCCATACCCGTAAAAAAGCCTCGCAAATAACGAGGGACATCATTCGTCATGCCCCATAAACACACCAGACGGGAGCATGACCCGTCATCGTAAGTTCCTCTCTTGCCTTGACTAAGTCCGCTCGCGAATTTTTACTGACGGAGTGACGACAGATTCGACCTGCCACCCACTCAATTCGCAAAGCCACTACCAGTCAACAAGGGCCGAAATGCGCAGCAACCTGCGGTAAAGCCTAATACACAGAACGAAGGTGTTTCCAAGAAGAGAAAGAACAAGAACGATGACACGCCACGTGCCTTCAAGCGCTTGATGGCCCTCTCTCAGGGCAAGAAGCTTCGCTCAGGCTTGGACGACGGCCAGCCTACGAAGCACAAAAAGAAGAAGAAGAAGGACAACACGGAGCAGACAGAAGAGCCCATTACCGAGGCTGAGAAGACCCAAATTCCCACAATCCGTCCCGGAGAGAGAATGTCTGACTTTGCCGCTCGTGTCGATGCCGCTCTACCGTTGTCTGGCCTCGTCAACAACTCAGTCAAGGATGGAAAGGACCCTGTCGGTCTCAAGGCCTACAGGACACGTAAGGAGCGAAAGTTGCACAAGCTGTACGATCAATGGCGTGAAGAGGAGCGCAAGATTCAGGAGAGAAGGGAGGAGGAGGCAGAGGAAGCTGCTGAGCGTGAGCTTGAAGAGGAGATAAACGGAGGAACCTTTGGATCATTCGGCATTACGAGGGCATCTATGATGGAACCAGGTCAAGGCGGAAAGAAGAAGAAGAAGGGAAAGAAGGGCAAGGGAGCAGATCGCGAAGAAGATCCCTGGGCTATCCTGAAGAAGAAGCGCGGCGAGGTCAAGGTGGGTCTGCATGATGTCGCCCAGGCACCTCCAGAACTCCTTAAACCTGGTAGAGCGAAGTTGTTTGTCGACGGCGCCGCCGTCGACGTTTCCAACGTGCCCAAGTCGGCGGGAAGCTTGCGGCAGCGGGAGGAGCTTCAGGGAATCCGAGATGCGCTTGTCGTAGCTTACAGAAAGAAGAGAGATCAGAAGCTCGCCCGTCAGGCTTCCCACCCCTCATAGAACGGGTGCCTGGCCTAGGTTGTCATTGGTTGTTGGTTGTCGCCAGTGGGATGTGGCTAGTCACAAAGAATGAAAGGCTCATTTGACGACGCAGAATGAGTTTTCGCGACTCGACCTAAGCTCCTTCATAAAGTGCTATCTCACGACGGGTGACCTTTGCTGGTTCAGTGTTGGGGCGTAAGGTAGGTGGATCTGCCGTTCCTAACTTCTGCAGGTGACACTGTGTGGAGGTACGTAGCCGGGGCCGGCATCGAAACTGCAGGCGAGGTGGATAAGGTACTTTTCCACCTATCATGCACGTGACTCGTGGGAGCCCAGCCACAATGGAACTTACAGTGCCACCCCCAATTTTACTCCACAGCAGGTCCATAATGTCTCGGCGGGTTCTTAGTCTGCCTCAGAACTCTGTGGTGAACGACGCCAAAAATTCAGTCGCTAACGAAGGACCCAGTTCGATTTTCCATCGTCGACCTACAATCTCAGTATCTTGCCTCTTTTTCAGCATCGCGAATTCACCCAAGAATGTCAAAACGCTGTGGTTGTTCACCATGTCCCGCGATCTTGAGCGACTGATCGAGTCACTCATTACTGATATTTCCTGCTACGGCGACCTGGGTGAGTAGGCCTTCCTGCTAAACTAAGATGAGAGCCAGGTCTTCTGCAAAACCCCCGTTTTCGCCTCAAATATCTGTTGACGGTGATGAATTTGAGCGTCGTATTCGGAGAGGACTCGCAGGCTTCCTTCGAGACTTTTCTTGCCTAGTTATAGGTACAAGACGTTGGATCTGGCTTCACTTATTGACAGGTTTATAGGCTGTACTGTCTCCCACGTGCTGGAATCCCTCGGGGCCTTTTACAAAGACGCACAGCTGGAGGGCAGCACATTTGCATCACCAGCTACATCGGTTTCTGAAGAAACAAATCAGCTACTGTGGTCCACCGCATGGGACTGGCTCAAGGCAAGGAAGGACATTTCTGTTGGAGCGAACCGGAAATGGAATCACCTACCTTTATCTGACATACTCGCTATTCCGGACCCAGACTCTCAAAATGTGTCTGCTACCTCTGCGTTGGGAAACACTACTGGGGCAGACGCTCCGAACGAGACCCCCTACCAGGACAAAGAGGCAACTGCGGCCGTCCTACGAAAAGACCTGCCTCGCAAACGACCTCGTGTCTATGTATCCGAAGATCGTATGTGGGAGTCTATCGCCGGACACGCGCCGGATTACAGGAGGGTCCCGAGATTAGAATGGATGGCATTAGTGGGAATTGCGTCAACGAAACGCCTGGGAATTCTACAGGGCGATTTAGGTCGTCTCGTCGGCCAGGACAAGCGCTCCTTGCCCAAGAGAACCGATGCTCTCGCTGAGAAAGGCTACATCTCGAAGCGCACCACCCTTGTTAGGGGCACAAAAACCAGCAAAATGTGGCTCACACACTTTGCCCCAACACTCCCTACAGATCCTACCAAAGCGACCGCTGGCATGCCTTCCGATGTCGACATGTCACGAGAGGCTCTCGCCAATGATCTCGAGCCCGTGGTATGGCGTGGCAGGTGGACAGGGGACTCGGTTGATTATGTCTCCTTGGCTCAAACCATCATGGCCGTCGTAAAAGCCTATCGAATCATTAGGTATCACGACCTCCGGTGCAAGCTTGGAATCCTTGGTCTCAGATGGCAGATGAAAGTCGCCGCAAAGACCTGCCGCTTTTTCGTGCAAACGGGCGCCATTCAGTACGTGGGAGCCACCTTATCAGGCAAGCTATTTAAGGATTGCCTCAAGTTCGACCACGACCTCACCCGCGAGGACTGGGCTGCCTACCTGGCTACTGGAAAGCAGAAAAGCTCAACGCTTTCTACTGCTGATGTTGGGGGTGCTGAGCTATTGCCAGCCGAAGGACTAGCGGAACCAGATGAAATAAGAGAAGCCGCCGCAAATTTAACACCCAACCCTAGTCATATTTCCGTCAAAAGGCGCGTTGCCAACTGGGTACCCGACAAGCCCCTGACTATTTCTGTCTTTGACCACATCTCTGCTGCAGGTCCCGCAGGTCTCTCAAATAAGCAAATAGGAGACTACACGCTGGGTCAATCATTTAGGAGGTATCTTTCGTCTATCTCGTCGACCCTGGCTATCCCCAACTTGCAGCCAGAACATCTTGACCATTTTCAAGTACTGAGCGAGATGCATCGCAAGGGGAAGTCTCAACAGTACAAGTATTCTGCGCCCTATGGAAAAGAAGTTGCGCAGCCAGGCTCCTTCGTCCGAGGTGGGGACGAAGCACAACTCTCCAGTGTTCAGTCGGCGGTAGACGAGGCTGCAGATGGTGACTTGGGGCGCGCTTTGCCAACACCTGGCGCCTTGCCAGACGCTGTCAGCGCTGGCCGAGGCCTGACAGCACTCGCCCATGGTCCCGGCAAGGGAAACAACACAGGGGCTCCCAAGCGAAAAGCCGAAATATTGGAATCACCGCGGGCCAGCCAAACTCGGGATTCTGCACCCCGTCGAGGGAAGCGTGCGAGAGTATCTGCACCTACCTACAACGAGAGTCCTGAAGACGAACCCCTTCGGCTCGCGGTCAGTCTCGATCCCCGCACTGCACCATCCACCAGATTATCTACCCGGCGAGGCTCAAGAAGACGATCACAGGCTGATGTGGAGCCCACTTCGCTGCTGATTACACTCAAGGTCAGCCCCGGAGCGTTGGCTAGTCTCTTACGTACCCGAAGAGGAAACGCCAGTGGCTCGCCGGGACGAGGGCTGGAGGCCGATACGGATGCGGTCAACGGCAAGCCGCAAGCTCAAGAATCACTCATCGCTGTGGACGTTGAGGAGTATGCTATGATGGCACGCAGAGACTCGCAAGAGGCCGTAGTGGTGGACTTCTCGCAGGCCTTAGACGAGACTGGTGGTAACTCAAAGGCAAGGCGAGGAGGACGACGAGGAAAGAGGAGAGGGGCGCAAACGAAAAGCGGGAGCAGTGACCGTGCTTTCAAGTGCGAAAAGTGTGGAGGGACATGGAAGAACGACATCGGGCTCAAATACCATGTCGAGAAGTCACGAACGGCTTGCAACCCGAGTTATGTCCCTCCACCGTCTGCACCTCCAGAATTGGTAGACAGGCTTTCCCTCCCATCGCTTAAAAGTACGACACAACGACAGACCTTATCCCGCGAAGAAGGCATGCCTTCTTTTCAACGAGCGGATGAGAAGTCGACGCCGCGAATACACAAGCATGATTCGGAAGACGCCGATTTTGGTCCGGACGAAGCAGAAGACCCGGAAGACCATGAAGACGAAGAGGAGGGAACGATCGCGAACTCTTGGACTTCTAAAGGAAGTACTCCACTAAGAGGCAGGGGTATGAGAGCTTCGCGACAACGATGGTCTAACCCTTCGTCGGAGTCGAGATTTGGAGCTAGAATTCGGACCAGCGGCCAACGTCAGCCCACGAAGTCTACTACTCTTCGGCCGCCAATTTCCGAAGTCAGAATTTCCATGAGCGGCTTGATCACTGATGCAGCTGGCAACGTCAGAGACATGCTTGCAGAACATGCCTCTATCCAGCCGTCTCTCAAGGGTTCACGTCCTGAGGATATGCCGAAGATCATCTCACCGGATTCCCGTGACAGATCTTCTGCGTTTAATTCTAATGCTAGTGCATCTTCAACGTTCACTCCCATCAACGGACGCCGACTCAATGGCCAAAATGAGCCAGCCACGGCACCTGCCGAGCATGCAGGCATGGTGACTGACGTATCCGGACCGTTGCGCGCAGAGGCGGTACGCGCCAGCATCAACGCCGATGGAACCGGGTCTGACCTTATGGAGAGAATCCTTATGCATGTTCTTCGCGCAAATCGTGGGGTTTTCCCCGGTGGCCGCTCTGTGTGGTATGCTGTGCTCGCGACGTGGGAAGTTGCTTTTCCAAGCGAGCCTATTCCCCCTCATCAAAGCTATAAGGATGCGCTGGCCAAATTGGCAAAGAGAAAACAAATCGTGGTTAGCACGCATGCCTTCAAAGATTCTAAAGGGAGGATGGCAAACTACCAGCTGCTGAGAACTCCCGGGGTTGAGCCAGGATCTCCAGCAGGTGCAGCCATGAAAGCAAAAATCATAGCAGCACATCCAACAGCTTACACACCGCCTGCATTCACTCCCAAAGATGGGCTTCCCGACGAGGACAGATTAAACGCCCAGCCTGTCTTTTCTAGCAGGAGAAAACTTGTACAGGGAATTGAGGTGCTGGATGCGCCTTTCTACGCCAACAAAGCCGCAAACGAAAGACCTCCCACTCCTCCTGAAGGCCAGACTCCGCGGAAACGCAAGAGGAGAATGGTTACCAAGGATCAAATTGCTCATGCCGAGGACGATAGCCTAGACGGCACACGCCGCAAAGACATTTTCCGTTTCTTCATGGATGGCAGTGAGGGTGCGTGCAACAGTTTGGGATATTCCGTTCCGCCAGCAACCGGCAGTTTCGCTACTCCTTTGGTCTTTCTCAAGCCCAATACATACCTGGGACAGGATGTGCCTGAGGACATTAGGCGGGCATTGCTGCCGCCTGATGAGTTAGCTCCCGATCCCACTTACCCAGAAGCGCCAGCCGAGCCAGCTTTGGCCGATGATTATAACGTCAGATTCACCAAGACCAACATGATTGTTGGCGAGAATGGCGTCTGGCCTGCCGCCGACGACAGGTTGTTCGATATCGATGCTGCCAGTCTTACAATCCGTGGTTGGATGCCGGACTCTCGGTGGTTTTTGAGGCAGAACTTACCGCAGAATATGGCTGAGATGGTCAAATATCGCGGGAGACCGCGGGCAAAATTTCCAAGCAGCAATCAATATGACGACTTCTGTGACCAAGTCAACGCGTGTTTTGACTGGGAGCTGTCGACCGGGGGTATGAAGCTCATGCTTGCCGAAACGATCGCACCAGACTACATTTTCATCAATCTCGGGATCGATGACCTGCCTGGCGATTGGGAGAAGCCTCCTTTGGACTGGAACCCAGCTAACCAGCTAATCTCGTCTCTCCTATTCGATGTGCACACAACAGATCTTACTACAACTGCAGCCGATCACCTATGGGGCGGTGACTTGGGCCGACAGAGACGGAGAAAACGACGACAGAAGCAGCCCAGGACTCAAACAAAGGAACTGGTAGTCGGCATAGATCTCAAAGTCCGAACACTCATTACCTTGCCTAAGGACTCGGATTTGAGGGAGGCGTCCAAGAAGAACAATGGCCTCTACGAGACCAATGAAAGTATCTTAATAGCAGCATTTGTTGCGACCCGTACCCTGTTAGGAGGTGCTGACAGAGTCATTGAATGGGGCCTCATGATGACCTTGTTCCCCGACATGGCTCTCAGTGCCATGCGAAGATTCTGGTCCAAAGCCCGAAAGGACCGCAAGACATTCATAAACCAGCTTACGGAACGCTTCCAAATCCATTTCATTCACGCATACGAAAACAACGACTTCCCTCCCATCGACTTCGAAAATTATGTCGACTACGACTGGGCACCTCTGATCAAGTGGACGGCTAACCTCATCGAGGATTCGGTGGAACTACCTGCCAGCAAGACTGCCTTGGATCAAGGTTATTCTCTCGGGTCGGCCTGGGCAGATGCTGACAACTGGCGCGATGACTACTATAACTTCCAGATGTCCGTCTTCAACCGGTTCGAAGCTGCAACCTCACGTCCGGCCACTTCCTTTATTGACACGGTCAACGTGTCTATCCAAGATTGCGACGCCAACGACCTAATAACGGCTATGTCCTGGCTTCGGTCTTTGTGCTACACACCGCGGGACAAATACTCACCCGTTGATATCAGGAAAAAAATGGCCACCATAGGGGGCGGGGACGAAGAGCGCATTCAGAACTTGCTCGAGCAAGCAGTTGAGACCCTGCAAGGTCAGGGTATTATTACGGACAGCAAGTTGAAAGCACTCGAGGGACGGCCATACCGACTGACCGAGACTTTTCTGCCGAGGTTCAAGAAATGGACGCAACAACAGAAATTCGTTGATGCAGCAAGGTTCAAATCGCGACTTGATGGTAGCTTTCGACGGGGAGAGAAGATCCGTATCCCCTATGTTCTCAAAGATGGCGAAGTCATGGCAATGATGAACCTGCAAGCGAGTGGCAGAGTTGCCGTTACAACAGTGGATGTTCCCAGCATCCCGCTTGGCTTTGATCCAGGCAACTACGAAAGTCGAAAATATCCCAAATCATACTACAATTTCGGCCTGGAGATAGCTGCTACCGATTCGTACGTATACGACGAGGATTTGGACATCGTCTACCAGGCAAGAAGCAATAAGCCTCCTCGTGAGAACCTGAATCGAGCCATCCCTTTGTGGTCCGACTTCTTTGGAGAGCTTGACATCGAACGGTGGTCTCAGGTTCTCGGTGCCGTTGCGTTTACGATCGCGACGCGCGGGCCTCTAGATGTACCTTCCGTCTGCGCCATCCTCAGGCCCTACCTTCAAGAGTTTGAAGTCCAGCTAGTCTTCGACTGGGGCAGACGCAATGGGATTTTGAAGGGAATGGAGTACGGAACGGGCTGCACGGTTGACGAGTGGTGGTGGCTTCTTGTTGGACGACAGCGAGGAGCATAGGGGATCACACATCGAGCGAGATGATTGCAAAAGTGCGAGAGCAAAACTAGGATCAAGTTGTTGTTCAAAGGACTCAATTAACGAAGGTTTCCTACATGGCTATGAGTAGGCATGATTACCGCAATATTACCAAATCAGATCTAGGTTGCAAGATCAGTCTGTTAACGACCCCCTCATCCCGTGCAATGATCCGAACATTGATGTCGGGATAGCCCCTGTTAGAAGGGAAGAAAACCAGAGTGACACGAAGAATAAAACACGCTGAAGACAATGATCTGCCAATGGAGTACGGCGCAGGAACCTGAGTGTAGCACCATGAGGTGCATGATTTCTCTTACCGCTTGCAAACTAGACGAAAAATGACCGAGATCCAGCAGAGCTCATGTACTGGGACACTACTGACCAAAGGAATTCGACGTTTGAATCGTGAAAAAGAGGGATGGGCAGGGGCCTGGGTTTCCCCGAAAGATACAAATCAACACCCAAGGCTACAAGTCGAGGACCACCTTCAGAATCATAACCAGCAGCAGTACCACAATAGCCACAATAGCTCGATCCACCCATAATGGTACGCCCTCGTCATGCGGCCGTTGGTGGATTTGCCGGACGTTCGGTGCTGGAGGTAATGAGACCGTCCTTGTCGGTGCCGGCGCTGCTTGAGCGGTATTCGTGGCAGTAGATACAGACTGCGAGACCATCGGCGATGGGTCTGCTTCTGTGATTGTCCTACGCGCAGTACGAACAAAGCCTTCTGCGAGCTCGGCGCTCTCGGTATCCACCTCGTCCATCCGTGAAGTCTCTTCGGCAAGCGTTCCCTCCCCAGAACCCCCTGATTTGGCCATCTCGTCTTTCCATCCCATCTTGAGCTCGGAAGGCACCTCGATCTCGGCGGATTCCGAACAGCCAGCGACGGACTTGGCGCTTTCTTCGCATTCTTGTATGATCTCAAGGTTGGTTTTGGCGCATATTTGGCATTTGAAGTTGTGAGAGGCTGCTGCGTGTCTCTTACGCACTGCGTCGCTCGTTTCGAGGCCGCCCAGTTGACCCCGTGGGTCTGTTTCCATGAAGCTGCGCAGTCTAGGTCATAGTTAGTCAATGACGGTCTGTTGGCGAACGGCAGATTAAGAGATAGCTTACGCGACCAGTGCTGTTCTCACTCCCCATGCGGGCTGCCACGTCTCTTCGTGGTGGCCACTAATACTCAGGCAGATCTCTCGGTTCGTTTCGAATCGACCGCTGGGGGTAAGGAACCGAAAGCTGGGCGGGCGAAGGGGGTATGTGGGCGGCAGCACGATGCGCCCGTGGTAGATTCCATCGCCGTAGGAAGAGTTCGGGGGCCCACGGAAGGTGAAGTGCCATTCGAATAAGTCAGATTCTAGCGGGGTGGCCGTGTAATCCGGTGATGGTGAGTTGGAGAGTTCTTGTGCTTCGCGAACTGGTTTGGTAGGTCAGCGGGAGCGACGGGGAAAGGGAGAATGACGAGGTAGTCCATACGTATGCGCCGTATCGTGGGCGACTTGGAGTTGAATTTTGGAGTTGCCATGTTGGCGACGTTTGATGTGCTGATCGGTGGGTTGTCTTCTGGAATGAAGAAGACGGTTATTCTGGGAGGAGGAAAGAAGCAAATTCCTGGAGGATAAATTGGCTCAGCGAAACGTGTGGGTTTGTTCAGAGGCTTTTTGAGTTGGCGGGTTCAAGTAGGCTTTCGTCAAAGAAGTCACCGGGCTGAAGGACATGTGGCTCAGAGGAGTACAGAACCTACGTATGTCGCGATACGGCGCCTTATCTGCGACCGCTAACGCCGCTAGAGGATGCCAAGGGGGAAAATAGGTTTATAATATTAAGTAATAATTCTTAGTTATATACTAACCCTAATAGTATCTAGTTAAGCTTGATTTTACTCTATAAAGTATAAATAGTACTATATAACTAATTAATAGTAGTGTTTTAGGTTTTAAAAAGCCTCTCTTTTAAGATATATAAAAGGAAAGCTAGTATATACTTTAGAATAGTTACTATAATAGAAATAGATATATAAATATAGTTTTAGTAGTTAGTATATTACTAACTAATACTTTTAAAATACTATTTTTAGTAACTAACTACTTTATTATATAGTTTATAGTTATAATAAAGCCTCTATAAAAAGACTATAATAAGTTTACTTAGTTTATAATAATATAGCTATTTATATTTATTACTTCTATTTATATAGAAGCTTTTTATTAAAGCAATATATTAATTAACTTAAAGAAGAAAATCTTTAATAAAATATAAAAAGCCTTTAATAATTAATTATTAATTTAAAGTAAAAATAATTAATTAATTATAATCTAAAGAATATTATATTTAGTAGAGCTATGCTACTTAAATCTAAAAGCTTAGTACTTTAATATAAGGAGGTCCAGTTGCTTGTTTAGAACCTTGCTGCACACTCACTAAGGTACCTTTAAGTCGCACGGTGGTCCACAGAAGCTGGCCTTCAACGGTACGTATCTTCATAATGGGCTTTGCGCTATTGGTCTGACTTACATAATCAACCCCGACCCATCCGCCTAAGATTATCGTTCTGGACGACGCTCCAACAACCTGTCACCAGTAATAGCCCGACTACCATCAGAGCGTCCACTCGCTCATTTCACGTCGACTCTGTGTGCCACGAAGACAGGGCATTATTCGAGGTTTGTTCGGCCATTGATCTGATCCTAAGAGAGTTCAAGACAGCCTCTGACCCAGCGCACCCGCAGGAGACCGATTGCCAAATCCCGAACAACGCTTTCGGTCACGAATCCACGATGTATCCCGGCCCTAAGCCTCCCACGCCTCACGTTCCGGGCATCTACCGCTACACAGCGACAGCCCTAGGAGCTGGCATGTGGTTCTTCGTGCGTCATTTTCTCCAGACCTAGTGAGACCGTCATTGCAGAAGATGATATACTGATGCGTTGCTGTACCCGCAGCTCATGTACCGTGCGAAGAAGGATGGTAGGTTTTATTTCTTGCAACACCGAAAGTCTGGTTCAATTGAATTGACAATTATTGGCAGGGCCCGTCTTGCTGGGCTGGAAACACCCTTGGGATCATTAGACTAAAGCGCGTGGAGAAGGCGAAGTTCAGGCATGGATGTACAACTTGCGCAGAGTAAGCTGCCACAAGGATTGGTTTGCTCTAGATCTATCTGGTAGACGCAAGCAGAGAAGGGATTGCTATTTTAAGAATATGACACGTTGCGGCCATGATAGCCGTTGTTCAACTCAGTTGGGCTTTTCGAAGAGATAATGCGCCACGCCCCATATGTCTCCTCCTTGGTAGAAAAACAGCTCAGAACAAGCCATGTAAAAGATCTGCCAACGATTATACCACACGCCAGCGTCCTGCTCCCCGTATGTTTCAACCAGGTGCGGCCAGATCTCCTTCTTGTGGGCTATCATCTTGCTCAACCAGTCCTGTGCCGTGGGTGTCAGATTGCATTCGAGGTCCAGACGATGGAGAGATGATGGGCTTACCTCGCAAGTTTTGGAGTAATGCTGGCCATTGACCCACCACTGTTTCTGGATCTTAAGATCCCGCTGAAAGTAGAGGAGGAGATCAACAGATGGCATCGTGCCTCCAGTGAAGAAGTGCGTCGTCATCCAACCCTCCTCGCTGAATCCTTTGAGTCAAAAACTTTGGCTTCGGGTCAGCGGAACGGGCCTTAACTTACTAGTCATAAGGCGTTGTCTTGTGGGCAAAAATATGCACGAATAGCTTGCCGCCCAGCTTCAACGCCCGGCTGACTTTGGCCATCAGCAGCTCATAGTTCTTCATGTGTTCGAAAAGCTGGGTTGATGTTAGTCTTAGACTTAAGCCGGTGGCATCACGCTCCACATACTTCTATAGACACAATCCTGTCAAAGGATTCGGGCTCGAACTCGTAGTGAACGACGTCGCCCGTGATGACGGTGAGGTTAGTGAGCCCCTTCTCCTTGGCCTTGCCATCGATGTACTCCTTTTGCGTCTTGGAGTTGGAAAAGGCTGTGACCTTGGAATTGGGAAGGACTTCGGCGAAGTACAACGCACCCGATCCCCAGCCGCAGCTACCCAAAGCAGATCAGTCATGTGCAGCCCTGTCGAGGCCACCTGAAGCTACACTTCATGGCGTAGGACACAACTTACCCGAGGTCTAAGATACTCATGCCATCCTTCAGTTCCGCCTTCTCCACATACGTCTGCAGCATGGCCACCTCGGCCTGCGCTAATGTCTCCCCGCCCTTGGGGTACAAACAGCACGAGTACTTCATGCGTGGGCCTAGGCAGGCTGCCAACACACCGGTGCCAACCTCGTAGTGCTGCTTGTTTGCAGCGGCTGTCTCGATAGCGATGGGCTGTGTCCGCAGCTTCTCAATGAAGGTCATCTTGCGCTCATAGTCGAGGCTGAGAGAGGTGCTCGCGATGGAGTCGAGGCGCTCATGGAGCTGGCGCCGGATGCCCATCCTGATGACGGCATGAGGCAAGTAGCCACTGTCGAGAATCCAGTCTATGGCTTCACGTTAACGGTTGCGGTTCTTGCTTTAGTAACACAATTATCCATTGTCGCTATCAAGAGCGTTGAGCTGGAGAATCACTGGACTTACCCATATTCATCGTGAAACTTAAGTCAGGGACGCCTAGTAGCCTGCAAGATGATCCAAGCGGAGAGGAAAAGGCACCAAACTTTTTATCGACGGGCTAAAGTTAGCCTCTTCGTGACTGCTGTCAATTGCTAGGCTTCAAAGTCTGAGTGGTGCTGTACTTCGAAACGGTACCAATGTCCAAGCACACAAGGGTATTCTTCTACGGTCGGATGGTAGCTATGCGTTACAGATGTAGCTTGAGTGGACTAACGAACGCAGGACGGAGGGTGTAGGGTGGAGAAAGTTGAGGATAGGTCAACAGGTTCACGTATCAAATACTTGCAGTTTTCCGCGAGGTTGGGTAGTAGGTTGGGTGTTGATCATTCTGTCTCAAACCGTCGGGTGGTAGCGGAAACCCCGGCCACTCGGAGCCGGAGCGACCCGCTTGGGCTAGCTCGGGACCGGAATGCGGGTCGGGTGGACCATCGATGACACGTTCATTTCACATGGCTAGTTCCGCTGCAGCTACGAATCTGCTTTTCGAAAAAGTATGTAATGACATTCTATTTTCATCCAACGCCAGATGCTATGCATTCGGATCCTCAACAGCTCATCTCTATATGGCTTGGCTGGCCTAGACTAGGCTGTGGGAATGTGTGTGTAGTGGCGCTTTTGCGAAGCCTTTTTGAGGCCCCTGACACCACCTTACACTTGCATATTCTCTAAGATAACCTTGTACTCCTTCCTCTCTTTGGATTGCTTCAATACCCTTTTTCTGACTTGCCCGAAGGCCCGAGCCAGCTTTGGGAAGATGTACTTCTCTGATGTCCAGGCTGTAGCCAAGTAGATGGTGCCCAGCAGGATCATGAAAAGCTCAAAATCCCTGCTAGTCTCCGTAAGCTGCATCAACTTTTTCAGCGCACGTGTTGGCCCGATAATCATGTAGAGGGTGATGAGAAGAGTGCCTGCGACGGTCGTCAAAAAGGGCCCTGTGTGTCGTTAGCAATATTCTACCTGAGATACCGACATGACCTACAGTTCTTGAGCGCTCTCTCTCTGAAAGGAGGTCCGGCGTTGAGAACCACGCCAGCCAAAATGTACTCAAAACATGACACTAAAAAGAGAACTGTGTTTTCCGAGTTTTTTATGTTCGACTTCTCGGTGTTCAGACGTGGTGGGATGTACCTTTGATGGTCTGTCAGCAAGTGCTCTAATGCGCAGTAGCGGCTGTTTCGAAACTCACCATGACTGCTCGCGGACGGCAATATAGGCGACGGCCTGGATGGCGATACAGATCATCATCTGCCCAAGTAAAGGCACAAGAACCTTGCGGGACACAAGGTCCGCTGTCGGTCGTTTACGCGACAATACAGGGAACGGCCCGGCCCAACTCACTTGACACGAGTTAGCATACCATCGGCATGACACTTGCAAGTGATACTCACTGAATACAGCGATTGGCAAAATTAATAGCAGGTCGATGAAAAGAAACTGGGCGGTAATCAGTATAAGTACGGTCATAGTTACCTGCTAAACTAACCTGAAAGTCGCCGAGATTCGAAGCTTTGGCGTAGAGAAAGGTAACCGAGGTGAACTGAATCGCCGAGTAGAGACTCATGTACTTGAAGCAGCTGAAGCTCGTCACCAGGGACGCACGTCCTTCGCTGAATTGGAATATGAGTACAGCTGCAAGTGCTAGATGTCTGGCTCACGTACCGGATGACAGCAGGCACGCAACCTATGTCAAAGACGCGAGAAGTAAAGGGTGCCGCGACAGATGCTTCGGCTTCTGACAGCGAAATGCCCACGTCTGCGGCTTTGAGTGCGCCGCAATCGTTCGCACCATCCCCGCAAAACCCGCAACAGTACCCGATGCCTTGCAATTTTTCAACCAGTTCGTGTTTCTCATCAGGAGACATGCGTGCAAAGACTCTGCCGCGAACAAGCATCTATGATCGTGAGTGAACGAGACCAGTGATATCTCGATAAGTAAACATACCCTCTGAAGAACGACCGGAGGGGCAAAGTCCACAATCCAGCGAAAAACGTCACCGCTAACCGCCAGCGAGTAGTTGCGGATATCATTAATGTTATATGCAAGTGATGCATCGACATCAGTTGGAGGTGCCATCGGCTGCAGTGCGGTTAGCATAAGATCCGAGGAAGTGCTCTTCGAAGGTGACCCACCAGCAACGTTTGGTCATTCAACTGAAACGCTGTGTTGTCGATGCTCTCCCACTGCAAACGCGCCTTTGGATCGATAGCGTTCCCTTCTATTCATTAGAGGCCGACGAAATGTAGCTTAGCCAGGGTCGACTCACCCTCAATGAATCGTGGAACGAAGCAATGTGCTGTCTTATTGATCAAGTTGCATTCGCGGGCAACGCTGATGGCAGTTAAGATGTTGTCACCCGTCACCATGGTTGCACTGATGTTTGACTCCAATAACTCATTCAACACAGGCGTAGTGGTGGGCTTCAACTTATTTTCGAAAATGATGAAGCCTATGAAGTCCAAGTTAGATTCAGCCTCGTGTCGCTTCATCTTCTGTGCCTTGACCCAGTTCAGTTTAGGGATGTGGCGAGTCGCGCATCCGATTACACGGTAGCCCTTGTGCGTGTAGTGAGCTAGTTGTTCGTCGTAGTCAACTGGAACTGATTGTGGGATCGCAAGTCAGCGAGGGATGTCAGGGTCATCACTATTATTGTTGATCTTACAACTTTCCTCTCGGCAAATTTCTCGCATGCACTCAGGTGCGCCTTTGACGTAGATGTCTCCGCTAGGTTTCCCAAATTGTCTTACGATGACACTTGCTCTGCGAAGCTGAGAGACGAATTCGAAAGACCGCAAAACCCCGAGCTCGAAGGTTGGCTATTCAGCGAGATTAGCTCGATTCCATCAAAATTGAGGCAAGTACATACTGGTTGATTGACTTCGCTATGCTCCCGCAACAGGTCACCGTGGTCCGAAGGTGGCCTGGCAACTGACGGGGAGAGGCTTCCCTGGTCCTGGTCGTCCTCATTCGGACTTTGTTTTCCTTCTTCAAATGACCATCGGGTGAACTCAAACATTTTCAGATCAAGAGGATCCCCCACTAACTCGTCGTCGACAGACCTGAGGGAATGACAGGTTGCCATCGTGAAAAGAGCGGCCCTGAGTTTCGACTTTTGCTCAGCGTTGCCACTTTGATGGGCCTGAACAGGCACAAGACATGATGGGTCCGACAGGACATCCGTGAATTTACCACTGGCCGGCGACACAACCCGCACCCCAAGGATATCCAGTCCATCTTCGGTCAAGGTACCCGTCTTGTCGAAACACATGATGTCTAGTTTGCCGCCTACGTTGACCCGCTGGGGACTGATACAGAATATTTGCTTCTTTTTGAGTCTGCTCAAAGCAAAATTCGTTCCAATTGTGAGAGTGGCTGGCAATGCTGGAGGCACCACAATAGTGATCAGATCCAGGGCGCGAACAATGATTAGATGCCAGGCCAAACGCAGCCGTACGAAGTTAACCAGAGACGCGATGAATCCGAGCATAGCGATGAAAGCCATGACGCTAATATACCGAAAAGAGTCCCGGTAGAACTTGAAGCCCGATGGTTTTGGGAAGAGCATGGAGCGAACTAGAGAACCTTTGGTCGTGCTGAAACCTGTCCTCACAACAAGAGCAAGGGCGACTGCGTCACCATCGCGGTCTTCTTGAGGCCTTCGCGCGCGAACAATCTTGGTGCCGCAGAAGAGAAAGTGCTTCGCGATCTCTGGCGAGACTGTTGGCGCAGCTAAATCCAGGCTATACAAGGTCTCCTCTGTTGCCGGGGTTTTTGAAACTGGGACGGATTCGCCTGATCATACTCGTTAGCGATGTCCACCTGCAAGCAAGGGATGGACGTTTCAATTACCGGTAAGCATGCTCTCATTTACAATGCAATCACCACTCAGCAGCAGTCCGTCGCTAGGAAACTGTGTCAGGTTTGGATCGCTGACCTCGTACACATCGCCAGGCACAAGTTCACTCGAAGAAACGTAACGCCCTTGCACGTGTTAGACTCGCTACACAGGTCCAAATACGAGTACTACTCACAGAATCCGTTGCGGAGGACACGCACATCGCATTCAAAGCGAGAAATTTCTCTGAGACGTTTCATGGTCTGTGGATGTAAGCATCAAAGTCTCGTTTGGTAGAGATGTTATTCCTCACAGCCCGCGTTTCTAAGAGGGTCGTTGTTATGCTGCCAAACGACATCAAAAAGATGGCAACGGCGTAGTAGTAGTACTCGTCAAGCGACCAGAGGATCAAACTAGCAATTTGAAACACGTAGAAGGGATGGAATACCTAGCAATATCAGCATCTTGACACACAATGGGCGAAGAATGGAAAAGCGTACCTCATCTACGAGAAGGCGAGGGATGGACTTCTGCTCGATATCGATGAGGTTGTTGCCAAAGACAACCTCCCGTAACCCCTTTTCGTCGCTATCGATGCCTGCCCTCACAGCACGCGGATCGGCCCAGTTCGGATCTACCCATCCGTTGAACATGATGAATTTGTCCTTTTGCTGGTTGAAATATAGACGGACATAGCGGTAGCTGAGCATGCGTAGTTCGGTGATGATGGGGTCATACTCGTCGTCCATCATGTAGCCCTTTTCACAGGAGCCAAAAACTGTGGACATAGGTCTTCCGTATAATTTCTTATCCACGTCCATGACAGCAAACTCACCCCATTGGTTCTGGGAAAACATCAGCTGCAAGGTTGCCTCCCAAGAGTACAGAAGCTTACCTCAACTACGACCCAGTCGCATTCGGCTAAGGGAGATGGCCGTCCAAGCAACCTGACTTGCCAGCGGGGAAACCATCTCAGCAAAAGCCATGAAAGACCGAGAGTACAAATGCAAAGAAGGGCATAAGCAACAAATCCCAGTGTATTTGTTCTGAACCCGGCTATAGCAATGGTGAGGTCCTCGTTCACCATGTAGACTTTTTGGCTTATCCGACCGTCCCCACCCAAGCTCTTGTTCGTAGTCGTGCTATCTCGGCGCAACAGTCGAGCGTGCACTGAAGATCGCGAATGTGTCGAGGACCTTCTATGGTGCAGACCGTAGTCATCGTCAGCTGCGTTACCATTTTCGAGGTCGGCTTCGTTTTCGTCCTCGTCGCCAAAGATGAAATCGCCGACATCGGACATGCTTCGGCATCCATCATCGTATCGTCGTTCGTCGTCGTAGCGGTGCTCGCCGTCAAATGGAGGGGAAACCGCGGGTTCATCCTCATCTTGGTAGTAGGCAAAGCTTGTGACAGAGTCCGCGCGTGGTCTGCGGTGGGAGAATGCAGAAACACTGGTAGGGAGACTTTCGGCAATCGGACCGGAAAAGAGCTATGTGAAGATCATCAGTGATGCTGCGTGATGCTGCAGAGCTGGCGATAGTCCAGCAAGACTAACCTCATCATGTGCCATTTCCACCTCTTCAAAGATGCTCGTGCTGCTCTGATTCGAGTTCAGACGGTACAGCGGAGCGTGACCATTCGCCCTAGATGTCGACGAGGCACGGCGGTGCCCATGAGCCGGAGATTGAGCCATGGCAACGACCAGGTCGGAAGCAGAGCTGTGCGGCTGCTGTCGGTCGACAGGCAGCGCATGCAACTCAACCGGGACAGAGTCGTCTAACACCTCGGACACTCGACTAGAAGGATACGGTGATACAAGTTTGCTGAAGGAAGCGCATCGCAGCAACAACGAGGCGGTAGACAGCAGTTGATTTGGTGAAGCTAAGTCAATCTAGTGCAGTTGTTCGATATCGCAAGTGGGCAGCTGTGGACGTCCGTGAAGGCAGCGCGTATTGGTATCCGGGTAACTTCGGCTGGGTAAAATACCTGATTTAGGTACCAAAGCAGGTACCTACCTACCTGGGATCGCATATTCCTTGTGGCAGATTTTTCCTCCCCGCGGGGCGACGATCGGAGAATCCTCGGTACCTCAAGAAGGGTGCGGTGCTTACCTAAGGTAAGGTTTACAACAACCGAAGATCCGTCTACGAGATAAGGTATGACAGATATGTCGAGCTTGTGTTCCCAAATCTTAGGTTTCTACCCCGTCGAGCTTCACGCCGCAGGGCTATCGCAGCTACCCATCGAGGTTCACGTTGACCCATGGCTCATTCTGAGCTTCCAGTTCAAGGTTTTGCTTAAAATCATCACAATAGTCAGTAACTACTGCTAAGTTTTCATTTATCATTCGGCGTGGGAAAGACCCCTTTTTTTCGGACATAAAGGTTACCAAGTAAGGTAGGAGTAAGGTCCAGGTAAGTTATGTGCGCAATCGAGCGCTGCTGGACTACAGTACAACACTGGTGAAAAGACATGAGGGGTACTACCAGTAAGAGAAGACGTCTTTTTTTTAAACCAATAGTAAATTTTGTAGTTGAGGCAAATTGGAGAAAATGCGGGGAATAATGGGTCCACTTTGTACCGTAGGTACACCTAGTACGTACCTTAGTCCAGCAGCGTTTGATGGATAGGAAGGCCTCCCTACGTCCCACTGATTGTAAGTCTCAGTCTCTCTGCTTCACCAACACAAGTTGGCAAGGCTTTCACCGCGGTCATGCATGAGGTAAAGAATATGAGCTTTTACCGCTCGACTGGCGGCGACTTATATATGAGTGAGGTCAACTGCACTACCAGGTGGGTAGTCAGGGTAAGAAAAAAAAAAGAGGTAATGAGCCAGACTCAACAGGGCTACCCCAAAGTCGTGACGGGTCGACAGGGACTCCAACCTGAGGCTACAGAGGTAAGAACGCCCGTCTCGGGGAGGTAAGGTAGGCAGGCAGGTTCACAGTTGGCACTGGAGCCTGCTTTCCTGGTTGTCCAATGTTAACCTGGAAAGGAAGTACATTTCAGAGTAGGCAGGTACAGACGGGCAGCTCACTACCTTACCTACCCTACCTACTTTACCCCGTCCACTTCAGTACTCGCCTCGTCGCCCATAGAAGGCAAGGCGCCTACCTAGGTACCCGCCCCAACAGGAGGAGAAAGCCTTGGTTCCCAAATTTTTTCACTTCACCGATTTGCCCCCCCCCCCCCCCACCAAAATTATCGACTGGACATCTACAACCTCCCACTCTCGGCATCCGCGTCTTCTCCCCTAACAATACGTTTCCCTTCAGCTGGGAACCTTTTTTTGGCATCCCGCCCTTCTCAGGAATTTCACTCCATCCTTCCTTCTCAAGGGTTTGGAATCGAACGCACATCATGGCTGAGCCTATTCGCAACAAGCGCCTCGACCCGGCCACTGCACCGTGAGTACTTGACCCGCGGGCGGCGGGACAGCGAATCGACTTTCTCTGCGTGGCCACGCCTCGCCTGTCCCGTCCATGGCCCAGGATCACAACCTCACGATCGCTGACATTCTTCCTCCCATTTTAGTACGCCGCAAAACACCCCTCTGCAGAATGCGCCCATCTCATCGCACGCTCAGCAGCCTGGCGTTGCCAGCATCAAGGAGGGTACGTGCCCCTCTTCCGCCATCATCACCCCTGCCCCTCTATTCGATAGTGACTGACGTCCAAACCCACCCTTTGCAGAGGACTTTGACCGCGCCGCCGCTGCCTCCATCTTCGCCCAGAACCCCAAGCTCGTCCAGATGATCCAGGGAAGACTCGGTTCCCTCGTCGGCCGTTCCTCTGGCTACATCGAATCCCTGCCACCTCAGGTGCGCCGCCGCGTCGCTGGCTTGAAGGGCATCCAGAAGGAGCACTCCAAGCTTGAGGCCGACTTCCAGGAGGAGGTTCTTCAGTTGGAGAAGAAGTACTTTGCCAAGTTCACCCCTCTGTACGAGAAGCGTGCCGAGATCGTTAATGGAGGCTCCGAGCCGACCGAGGAGGAGGTCAAGGCCGGAGAGGAGGACGATGAAGAGGAGACCGAGGAGGCTGAGAAGACAGATAAGCCCGCCGAGTCGTCTGAGGCTGTCTCTGGTATTCCTGAGTTCTGGCTCTCCGCAATGAAGAACCAGATCTCTCTCGCCGAGATGATTACCGACCGCGACGAGGCCGCTCTGAAACATCTGGTCGATATTCGCATGGAGTACCTGGACAAGCCCGGTTTCCGCCTTATCTTCGAGTTCGCCGAGAACGAGTTCTTCACCAACAAGATCATTACCAAGACCTACTTTTACCAGAGCGAGTCCGGCTACGGTGGCGATTTCATTTACGACCACGCCGAGGGTGACAAGATCAACTGGAAGGAGGGCAAGGACTTGACCGTCAGAATTGAGAGCAAGAAGCAGAGGAACAAGAGTGAGTTTTCGAGTGCCCCGGGCCCCAAAGACACGTGAATTATGCGTACTGACCATCTATACAGCCACCAAGCAGACTCGCATCGTCAAGAAGACGGTCCCCACCGAGTCTTTCTTCAACTTCTTCTCACCCCCCCAAGCCCCCACCGAGGAGGACGACGACGCAGCCTCGGATATTGAGGAGCGCCTCGAGCTCGACTATCAGCTGGGCGAGGACATCAAGGAAAAACTCATCCCACGCGCGATCGACTGGTTCACTGGCGAGGCTCTCGCCTTTGAGGAGCTGGAAGACGACGATCTGGAGGGCTACGATGATGAGGATGACGAAGATGATGATGACGACCTGAGCGAGGATCGTGACGAGGACGAGGAATCCGAGGATGAGGTAAGTGGGAATAATGCTACACCTCTGTGTGCGATGGCTGACTTGTATGGCAGGATGACACTGGCAAGCCTAAGCAGGAGGCGGCCGAGTGCAAGCAGAGCTGAGCGAAGCAGGTACAGGTCACTTTTTGTTGTTGATAGGTTCTTGACAATAAGGCAGTCGGGACTATTGGGAAAATGTGATGATCCGACGCATACCGCTTCCACAGAACTGTTGGTGGCTACCCTGCGCGTCACCTGGGCATTTTGAGGGTTGAAGCAGGCGGCGTCCCATGGTACCTGCTTGGTAGATGGTAATTGATATTTCGGTCCAAATCTGTTGTTCTTCTGAGAGACGGCTGTTTACGTACTGGTCATGGTCATGGTCATGGTCATGAATGCTGCTGTACGTCACTGCCGAAACGGGAAACAGAAAGTATGTTTATTTGAGTTTCTTTGATGTACGACGGTAAGGGGGACTTTCAGCATGGGTACTAGTAGAGATAGCATACAAGGCCAATGAGCATTAACCCCCTGGGTCAAGTAGTCCAGCGCTGTGAGGAACCAAATCGACAGCCAGCCGGAAGTTGTATAGAATGAGGTAGCTAAGACATGCGACGATGATGATGGCAATTTGTCAGGAAGGTGACTGTGCGGCCGTGACCAAGACGGAAGCTCCGTGAAGAATCGGGAGCGGAGCGGGCATTGCGGCAATTTCGGATCGGGCGGACTGAGATGTCGGAACGGCTACTGGACGGGTTCATCCCTTTGCAAGTGGTTACATCAACCCGTCAGAGAAGCGGATGTTGCACCAGCTTCACCGATGATGACATTACAACAAGAATCCGAAGCTCAGCTGGCTTTGATGTTCTATGCTGCCATATTGGGCGTTGACGAAGACAGCGACGAGGACAATCGGAGATTGTGGAAGGTGACGAGGACGCATGACACCAGGCCCCCAGGGGCGTCTTGGTCCGTGGTTCTTTGGTGGAAGGGTTCAATGGTCCGTAACCGGCACATCGGGCCCGAGGTTTTACATGAGATGTAATGCGTTGACCAGTCTTCAAACAGACCACGGCCCATGCGGAGTGGCTCTCGGCCAGCGTGTCACCTCCGCGCCGGCGTTGGAAGGGGAAAAGTTTTTTTTGGCCGCTTTCTTGCTGGGCGGTGGGCAGGAAAGGGCAAGGGAGTCGGGTCCGTGGTGTAGTGACTCAACATGTGCAAACTCGCTCATAGGTAGCCAGTTCATGGGGCAGTGATATGGTCTCCTCGATTCCGTTCGGACGGTAACGGTCTCAGGTACCGACTGCCGGAATAACTCCGCTGCGCATCAGCAATGAATGTGGATGGAGGTGATACTGTGTGAGCAATCCTCATATGCAGCCTAGAGTGCTTTATAGACCATGTCAGCACCGTGCTCAGCTGATATCCGCACGCAGCGGCAGCCCCGGGGGATGTGGAATTGCGGCCAGCCTCAAAGAAAACATCACTTCTGTTCTGCTTGCTGCCGTACGTTGGCGTGCTCGGTGCTCTCAGTCATCCAGCCAGTAATATGCCTTGTTCGGAGGCGCTGTGAGGAACGCACTACCTACCTACCTATTGCCCATTTCCCCCCTCCCCCCCCTTCTCTTGGTCGAGTCACTCAGTCGACCGTCGCAGGGCCATCCCGCGTCATTCTGACATTGGACTATAAATTTTCTCTTTCCCCAGAGCATGCCAACAGTTGTCGCAGTTTATCTTCGGTTCTCCAGACCAATCATCGTATCTCCTCACTCACTGCGCTGGAAATATCCTATTGCTCAATCTTCGTCTACTGTCCGGCTCCTGAACTCAATATCAACAACCCTCACTAAATTGAGTTGCACGGCGCTAATCTACCCCACATCAAAATTTCGCATTACCTTACCCCTCCATCGCCTCTCATCCACCTTGGTTTGTCCCGAACTCCAAGCCGCAGCACACTATTACCATGGCCTCAGCAAAGGACATCACTGGCGCTTCTGCGCTCGGAAAAAACCTCGAGGTCTCTGCCAGCCTTGGCCTATCAACCTCTCCCACTGCTACCTTCCACTCTCCTCCCTCAAGCTTCGGTGGTCCCGCCCTCACCAGGAGGCCGGCTCCCAAGCTGCTCAAGCCTTTTGACACCCAGGATATCAAGATTTTGCTTCTCGAGAATGTCAATCAGACCGGCAGGGACATCCTCACCGAGCAGGGCTACCAGGTCGAGGCTCTCAAGACCTCTCTGCCCGAGGACCAACTCATTGAGAAGATTCGGTATGCATCACCCTTGTCAAATCAAGATTATAGCAAGCCGCACTTGGGGAAAACAACGTCGACTCATGCTGCATCTTAGGGACGTTCATGTTATTGGTATCCGCTCCAAGACAAAGCTGACCGAGAAGGTCCTCCGCGAGGCCAAGAACCTACTGGTCATCGGCTGCTTCTGCATCGGCACCAACCAGGTCGACCTCGAGTACGCCGCTGCCCATGGCATTGCCGTCTTCAACTCCCCCTTTGCCAACTCTCGCAGCGTGGCTGAGCTTGTTATTGCTGAAATCATCACACTGGCGCGCCAGCTCGGCGACCGCTCCAACGAGATGCATCGCGGCACATGGAACAAGGTCAGTTCCAGGTGCTGGGAAATCCGTGGCAAGACCCTCGGTGAGTTCCTTTGTCTTTGACTCACAGTCTTGTTATTCTGACTGCAGGCCAGGTATCGTGGGCTACGGTCACATCGGGTCGCAGTTGTCCGTTTTGGCTGAGGCCATGGGCATGAACGTCGTGTACTACGATGTCGTTAACCTGATGGCAATGGGCACTTCCCGACAGGTGCCCACATTGGAGAACCTGTTGGAAGAGGCGGATTTCGTGACCCTGCACGTGCCGGAGCTCCCGGAGACCAAGAACATGATTGGAGCAGCACAGCTGGAAAAGATGAAGACCGGTGCCTACCTCATCAACGCCAGCCGTGGCACGGTCGTTGATATCCAGGCCCTGATCAACGCTATGCGCAACGGCAAGATTGCGGGTGCCGCTCTTGACGTCTACCCCAATGAACCTGCCGCCAACGGCGACTACTTCAACAGCTCGCTCAACACCTGGGGCGAGGACTTGCGCAACCTGAACAACATCATTTTGACGCCACACATTGGTGGCAGCACCGAGGAGGCTCAGCGCGCCATCGGTGTCGAAGTCGCCGAGGCTCTTGTTCGCTACATCAACCAGGGTATCACCCTGAACAGTGTAAACCTGCCCGAGGTCAACTTGAGATCATTGACCCTGGATGAGCCCGACCACGCTCGTGTCATCTACATCCATCGCAATATCCCCGGTGTCTTGCGCAGAGTAAACGAAATCCTGGGCACCCACAACGTCGACAAGCAGATTACTGACAGCAAGGGCGATATTGCGTACCTCATGGCCGACGTTAGCGATGTCAAGGCCGAGGACATCAAGGATATCTCGGATAGCTTGGATGCATTGAGCTGTAAGCACATTCGTCGCCAATCACGAATCGACCCGCTAACCGTGATGTAGCACGCATCTTGACCCGTGTCCTGTACTAGATCAGATCAAGCGGTGAATGGCATTTCGGGGCGTTTGTATTGGAGACTTTTAGGACATCATAGCAGCTGACGAGGTTCTCTGCCTTTCGAGACAGCATTTCAACATGTCGGCAGGGTGCTTGAACGCTTTGGATAACGGAGTATCGGATTCACATCAACTTGAAGGCACACTGAAAAGTAGGCCAGGTAGATAAAGACGGACGCATATGCGGCTACGACGTGGTAAATAAAAGCCTGGGATTATCATCAACATGCGCACGTTGCATGCAGAGGTCGTGGAAGACATGATTCGGACTGCTTGGAGGGTCTGGCTGGAGATCTGTTTCTTGGCTCCAGTGAAAGACTTCCACGATTACTACGAGCACCTGCGGGGGGTCTTTTTGTGTTTGTGTGTGCTGTTCAGTTCAAATGGAGAGGTTGGAGTACGGACCGCCAGGGCGGTGAGAGAAAGAAACGCTCCACGCCGAAGATGCGCCCACTAGGCGGGTTGGAATGGGTAGACTGGGAGTGAACAGGAGACGATTCGGAAATTGTGGTGATGCAGCGGGCCCGAGGCCGGAGATAGACCCGGTAGCCACCATTCAGCATGAAGTCTTCATTTTGCTTCAGGCCGTTGTAGAAGCATTGACCCTGGTGTAACTGGATGGACTTGATTAGGTGCGTGTTGGGCCCATTGCCCAGAAATGGTAGAATGGACGTTTCCGGGAAGACGCGAGCGGGGGAGGGCCAATTGTCGGTCAAGACTCAAAAATCGAGAGACTGGACAACTTTTGTAGTGTCCGGCTTTCCAAATGATATTCGCATCAAACGATGGGCGTCGTCAAGCAAGTACTTCATTCAGTAAGTAGTTAGGGAAAACGGCACGACGGAGAAAACACGAGAAAAACGACCAGACACCCATGTTGAGACCTGCCATGAGCTGGGATGAAATTTGCAGTTTAATTCACCGATGAATTAGGTAGGCAGGCACCTAGCAGATAAGGGGCTCCCTCCACTGGCCGCCGGTACCTCAGGAACCAATGGAACGTGGAAAAAGAATGCAAAAAAGGGGGTTGACCAGCGCGGCGACGACAGGCGCTGACAGGCCGCCGCCTGATAAAACGAACGGGGACAGTGACGATACACTGTGCATTCCAACGGCTTGTTTCGGGGAATCCCCAGCAACGGTGCAGCCTTTTGGGTTTGGGGACGTGTTGGTTACAGGCGCGTCCTATCGGTGAGAGGCAGCAAGAAGCCAGAAACAGAGTGACTACTGACATAGCAGACGGTTGGTTCATTCAAGTCACAGGCTCTCTTGTCCGTTCAACGACCACTTCCAATGGGATGAAAGCTTACCTACAATGTGCCTGTGCCTACCTTGGGCAGACAGCACCTTATTCTTAGCTTCACAGACTGCAGATACCGGAGGAGGAAAGCCGTCGAGGACCTGCGCTTGGCTGTTGGTCGAATAAGTTTATTAGGGTCGGTTGTTTCGTCCAGGCAAGCGGCGAGCCTACCAGCCCTTGTGTTGGTGGGCGGGGATTTTACGGTCAGCTATGCGAGATTTCAACCGCGGGAGGACTAGTGACGCGAGTCCCATGTGTCAACAAAATGGTTGGTTATTGGTCCTTAAAAGAATCAAACGGGTTCGATGAAAAAGCAGAGTAGGTTTAGCCACGGGACACCGGGGAACAGCTCGACGTTGGGGCAATTCGCGGGCACAAGTGACTCTGGACAATTGGCTGAATCCCTCGATCTCGCAGCCATCGTGGTGCCTGCTTTACCCAAGGTAGGTCTACGCAGGAAGGTAGGCAAAGAGTGGTGCACCAAAAGAAGAAAGGCAACGTTCACACAGGCGAAGTATCCGTCTGTTTGATAGCTCACTACACTCTTGTCAGTATCTACAACTTCAAATGGGCAGATATATGTACAAGGAGAGACGTTGGGTGGGCATTATGGAACATGCAGCGGATCGCCGTCGCGATATCCGTTCCTCACAATCTATCTCGTCCCCTTTCTGCCCTTCAGGTGTACCCCCAATTGGACCTTAGCTGCGGATCTTATCTCGGGTACCTTAGGTAAGTCAGCTAAAGCAAGCCCACAGGAGGTCCAGTGCCTGTAGGAAGATTCTGGTGTACACATCTTCCAATACCTGGGTAATACCACCAAATTCGGTCCCTTGTGGTAGGCACTTTGGGGGTCCAAATTCGCACTGGCCGCCTGCTCAAAGGCACAGCCCACATGGTCTTTAGCTTCCCCTGACATAGGTACTCCCTTAATGTTCAAAATGTGTCTCTGCAGTGCACCTCTCACAAGTGCCTAGGTACCTACCTAGGTAAGGTGCCTTAGGTAAGCTAAGTTCACTTCTGGAAAAAAAATAGGGGACCACTCAGCACTCCGCATACCTGCCTTACCCATTACCTATCTACGTACCGTGCCACGCCCCCTCCTGACGCGTATTCCGTAACCTCTACCCACGCCAGTGGGTGCTCACGATCTATATAATTAAACAAGCTATATAATTACCTAAACTAGATTTAAAAGAAGATTTATTTATAGAGCTAATTAAGATTATAAAATTATATAAGAATATTTAGAAAATTATATTTCTTTATAATTTAATATATATAATTTTTTATATTAAAATATATATTATATTAATAATATTTATATACTTTTTAATTTAAGAGATTTATTTAAAAAGCTTTAAATATTTTAATAGGTTCTATAGCTAAAATAATATAAAATAATATAAAATCTTTTAAAATTCTAACTAACTTTATAGTAATTTTTTATATACTTATATTTATTTTATTTTTTAGTTTTACTCTTTTATATATAATATATATTTTGTTAAATAAATACTATTTTAATATAGAGATATATACTTAATAAATTAATATATAATATATATAATATATATATAATATTTATAAAAGTATTATAATATAATTTTTATATTTAATATTTATTATTACTTAGTATTATAATCTTAAAATAGCTAAAAAGTAGCTATAGTATATATACTTAAAGATCTCTATATATCTTAATATTATATATATATATAAGAATATACTTATATAGACCTAAGGCCTATCTAAATAAGATCTAAACTATAGTGTTTTTAGTAAAGTAGTTACTTTATAAATAAATCTTCTTTTAAGTCTAGTTTAGGTAATTATATAGCTTATTTAATTATATAAATTATAAGCACCTCTTAGTATAGATAGATATTATAGAATAAGTAGTAGTAAGGTATAGTATAAATAGGTAATTTAAGATAAAGGTTTCTATAACTCCTTACCTACCTACCTTCTTTAAGTATATACTTTACTATAGTTCTATCTTAGTAATATCTATATACTTACTATCTACTTTACTTAAAGTATAGTAGGTTGCTATAAGTCTAGGCTAATTATATAATCTTAGGTTATATAATTATTAATAATATAATTAATAGCTTAAAAGGGAAATAATAAATATAAATAAGTTAATATTAAAGTGTCTACCTTCTAAGTAAAAGGGAGTATTCTAGAGAGGGAGAGGTAAGTTATTTATACTTAAGGCTTAGTTTCTAGAGCCTTCTATAGCTATATAAGCTGCTTATTAAGCTGCCCCACTTATTTCCTTATTTAGGTTATTTATTAAGTAATTTAGTAACCTAAAACCCTTTTAGATTTAACCTTAACTTAGGTAGTGAAAGCTAGCAGTTTCCATAGCTTTCTAGAGGCTTCTTCTAATAGTATACATAGTATTAATAGTACTATAATACACTATATTATATAATTAACCTCTATTATATAGCCTCTATATTATTATATATTTTCATTATAAAGTTTTATAGTATATCTCTTATATATAATATCCTACTTAAGCTAGTAAATTGAAAAATAGTATAATATATAAAGTATAGTTTTATATATAAATAGAAATTATAAGTAAATATACTAAATATATATATATATATATACTCTATATAGTATTTTATTTAAAATTAGTTAATTAATAAATAAATCTTTTTAAAGTAATAATTTTAGAAAATAAAGTTTTAATATATTATAGAGAAAAGTAATATAGAAATAATATAGTTTTCTTAGTAATATATTTTTTAAATCAATAATACTTTAAAGAGTACTAAATAACTTTAATATTTAAATAGCTAAAATTAACTAAAATATATATAAAGTACTTTAATTATATATTTAACTATATAAATATATATATATTACTTATTTACTATAAATAGTATATATAATAAGCCTCTATATAAGTAGAGATTAGTAGAATTTAGGTAGCGTATGGTAAGGTGGGCTTAGAGTTTTAGCACCTCACTATACCTTACCTAGGTAGGTAGACGTAAAGCACCAGTCAACAACAACCCAGTAGAGGTAGGTAGGTAGGTAGGTACCTTACCTTAATATAACCATTCAGTCCACACTTGCACTGCATTTCTGTAGCAGCCAGCCTAAGCCTAACGCGTGTGGAGGCTCCCCGTCCCATCTCCCCCGTCCTCACGCTCAGCAGTGGCAGCACCAGTAGTAGCCCACCAGCATCAGTGCGCTCGCTCCTCTCTCCTCTGGGCTGTTTCTCAACCCCCGGCCATTCTCATCTGGCGTTTTTACTCGGAGCCCCTGTTTGTTGGAACCTCAAAAAGTTGTCCAGTCCGTCAGGCCGGCCATCCTCCTCCTCCTCGCTGCCATTAATCTATCCATCCTCACCTACGACTGGCATCTTTGTGCAATCTATCCAACTGGCCACAACTCTGGACATATACCCAATTCGTCCAGGCCACACACGTGAATCATTGCTATCTACCTCGGGCTGGCCTACTCTCTTCCGATTCTTCCTCCTCGACCCTCGACCCTTGACGTCCGACGTAGTTCCCTCCTCTGCTTCGCTTCCTCGACCTCTCTTTCCTCCACCGCGGAACGAACGCGACGACGATAGCAGAAAGACGACCGCGTCTAAGTCCAGCAGCCCCTGTCCAATAACTCGCCTCTTCTGCTCCCCCGGCTCGCCCATGAATCTCTACATTGGCTTCGAGCTCCCACCCCTAGACTTGCCTCGCCCTATCCGCCTCTCCGCTTGGAAGTACTAGTTCTCGAATCAACACCCTCCCATACTCATTCCCATCGCCCAAGCCCGTCCCAATGTCTCAGAACTACGATGTTGGAACGCGGGCATGGCAGCCCGATGCCACCGAGGGCTGGGTCGCCTCCGAGGTCACCAATAAGACCGTTGATGGCAACAAGGTCAAGTTGGTCTTCAAGCTTGACAACGGCGAAGTAAGCACCCTCCGGTGATTGAATTGGACCGGCTCGCCAGCTTCTCGGCGCTCTCTGCTGACACCCCAACAGGAAAAGACAATAGAGGTCACCGCTGAGGCCCTTCAAAATGGCGACGGCTCCCTCCCCCCTCTGATGAACCCGACCATGCTTGAGGCGAGCGACGACCTCACGAATCTGTCCCATCTCAACGAGCCTGCTGGTACTGTCTTCATCCTCTCGCGCCTAGCTTTTCGTATTTTGCTGACTCCAATCTCAATCAGTCCTGCAAGCCATCCGTCTTCGATATGCGCAGAAAGAAATTTACACATACAGCGGCATCGTCCTGATCGCCGCGAATCCCTTTGCTAGAGTAGATTCCCTCTACGTCCCCGGCATGGTCCAGGTATACGCCGGCAAACAGAGGGCGACACAGGCGCCGCATTTGTTCGCCATTGCTGAAGAGGCTTTCATGTGAGTCGTCCCTGGCGACCCTGAGCTTCTGAGCGCGGTTTCGGACGTGTACTGATATGGCACAGTGACATGGTACGGAGTGGGAAGAACCAGACCATTGTCGTGTCGGGTGAATCTGGTGCCGGCAAGACGGTGAGCGCAAAGTACATCATGCGTTATTTCGCAACGAGAGAATCCCCCGACAACCCGGGCACGCGGTCCAAGAAGGGCGCCGAGGCTATGAGCGAGACGGAAGAGCAGATTCTGGCCACGAACCCTATCATGGAGGCCTTTGGAAACGCGAAAACAACGCGTAACGACAACTCCTCTCGATTCGGCAAGTATATCGAGATTATGTTCGACGAAAAAACGAACATCATCGGCGCCAAGATCCGTACATACCTTCTCGAGCGCTCCAGACTAGTCTTCCAACCCCTCAAGGAGCGCAACTACCACATTTTCTACCAACTCGTCGCCGGTGCTTCGGACGCCGAGCGCCAAGAGCTGAACCTCTTGCCCGTTGAGCAGTACGAGTACCTGAACCAGGGCAACTGCCCCACAATCGACGGAGTCGACGACAAGGCCGAGTTCGAGGCCACCAAGAGCTCTTTGAAGACAATTGGTGTGACCGACGAGCAGCAATCGCAAATCTTCAAGCTCCTCGCCGGTTTACTCCATCTAGGCAATGTCAAGATTGGGGCATCGCGCAACGACAGTGTTCTCGCGCCGACGGAATCATCTTTGGAGCTGGCGTGCTCAATCCTGGGCGTCAACGGAGCCGAATTTTCCAAGTGGATTGTCAAAAAGCAGCTGGTGACACGAGGCGAGAAGATTACCTCGAACCTTACCCAGGCTCAAGCTATTGTCGTCCGAGACTCCGTCGCCAAGTTCATCTACTCCAGTCTGTTCGACTGGCTCGTTGAGATCATCAACATGAGCTTGGCAACCGAGGAGGTCTTGAACCGCGTGACCTCCTTCATCGGCGTGCTTGATATCTACGGTTTCGAGCACTTTGCCAAGAATTCTTTCGAGCAGTTCTGCATCAATTACGCCAACGAGAAGCTGCAGCAGGAGTTCAATCAACACGTCTTCAAGCTGGAGCAGGAGGAATACCTCAGGGAACAAATTGACTGGACCTTCATCGAGTTCTCCGACAACCAGCCCGCTATTGATTTAATTGAGGGTAAGCTTGGCATCTTGTCTCTGCTGGACGAAGAGTCCCGCCTGCCAATGGGCTCTGACGACCAGTTCGTCACAAAGTTGCACAACCAATATGGTACAGACAAGCACAAGTTCTACAAGAAGCCAAGGTTCGGCAAGTCTGCATTCACTGTGTGCCATTACGCCGTAGACGTCACCTACGAGTCCGAGGGCTTCATCGAGAAGAACCGTGACACTGTGCCCGATGAGCACATGGCCGTCCTCCGGGCGACCACCAATGACTTCCTCCGCCACGTCCTGGATGCCGCGTCTGCCGTTCGCGAAAAGGACTTGGCCGCTGCTTCATCCAGCTCTGTGAAGCCCGCCGCTGGTAGGAAGATCGGCGTGGCCGTCAACAGGAAACCCACTCTGGGAGGCATCTTCCGTTCCTCGTTGATTGAGCTCATGAACACCATCAACAACACAGATGTCCATTACATCCGATGCATCAAGCCCAACGAGGCGAAGGAGTCGTGGAAGTTCGAGGGTCCCATGGTGCTTAGCCAGTTGCGAGCTTGCGGCGTTCTCGAGACTGTGCGCATAAGTTGCGCCGGCTATCCCACTCGCTGGACGTATGAAGAGTTTGCTCTGCGCTACTACATGCTCGTCCACTCTGACCAGTGGACGGCGGAGATTCGGGAGATGGCCAACGCCATTCTTTCCAAGGCGTTGGGCAGCAGCTCTGGTAAGGGCACCGATAAGTACCAACTCGGTCTCACCAAGATCTTCTTCCGTGCTGGTATGCTTGCCTTCCTAGAGAACCTGCGTACCAGCCGTCTCAACGAGTGTGCGATTCTCATCCAGAAGAACCTGCGCGCCAAGTTTTACCGTACGCGTTACCTCGAGGCTCGCAACGCCATTGTCACTTTTCAGTCCGCAGTCCGAGCATACATCGCCCGAAAGCAGGCCCAGGAACTCCGCACTGTCAAAGCCGCAACAACAATCCAGCGGGTTTGGCGTGGCCACAGGCAAAGGCAAGAGTACTTACGCATCAGGAACGATGTCGTCTTGGCGCAAGCGGCGGCCAAAGGTTACCTTCGAAGAAAAGAAATCATGGAGACCCGCGTAGGCAACGCTGCCATTCTCATTCAGCGCGTCTGGCGGTCTCGTCGCCAGGTTCTTGCTTGGAGGCAATACAGGAAGAAGGTCACGCTCATTCAGAGCTTGTGGCGTGGAAAGGTCGCTCGACGTGATTACAAGAAGGTCCGCGAGGAGGCTCGCGACTTGAAGCAAATTTCCTACAAGCTAGAAAACAAGGTCGTTGAGCTGACCCAGTCTCTTGGCTCCATGAAGACGCAAAACAAGAACTTGGTATCTCAGGTGGAGAACTACGAGGGCCAAATCAAGGCATGGAAGAACCGTCACAACGCGCTCGAGGCCCGCACGAAGGAACTTCAAACAGAAGCCAACCAGGGCAGCATCGCGGTTGCCAGACTGCAGGCCATGGAAGACGAGATGAAGAAACTCCAGCAAAGTTTCGAGGAGTCAACTTCCAACATCAAGAGAATGCAGGAGGAGGAGCGGGAGCTCAGGGAGTCTCTTCGCTCAACAAGCACCGAGCTGGACACCGTACGCCAACAAAGCGCCCAGATCGAGAGCGAGAAGTTGTCGTTACGCCAGCAGCTCGCTGAGCTCCAGGATCAGCTAGAGTTGGCGAGAAGACTCGCGCCTGTCAACGGCGAACTTACCAATGGCAACGCCCAGGCGGCACAGGCCTCGGCTGCAAGCGGTCTCATCAACCTTGTCTCGTCCAAGAAGCCGAAGCGCCGCAGCGCCGGTGCCGAGCCGCGGGAAATGGACCGCTTCAGCGCTGCCTACAATCCCCGCCCGGTCTCCATGGCTGTCACCAGCACCGCCTTCAAGCAGACCTTGCAAGGAGCAGGTGGCTTTATGCCCAACGTGGACAACATCGAGCTCGAGCTTGAGACACTTCTGGCTGATGAGGACGGTCTGAACGAGGAGGTCACGATGGGTCTTATCCGCAACCTCAAGATACCCTCTCCCAACACGAACCCCCCGCCATCCGACAAGGAGGTTCTGTTCCCTTCCTATCTGATCAACTTGGTTACTTCCGAGATGTGGAACAACGGCTTCGTCAAGGAGTCTGAGCGCTTCCTTGCCAACGTAATGCAATCGATCCAGCAGGAAGTTATGCAACACGACGGTGATGAAGCCATCAACCCTGGTGCCTTCTGGCTCTCCAACGTTCACGAGATGCTCTCCTTCGTCTTCCTTGCTGAGGACTGGTATGAGGCCCAGAAGACGGACAACTACGAGTACGATCGTCTGCTGGAGATCGTAAAGCACGACCTGGAGAGCTTGGAGTTTAACATCTACCATACTTGGATGAAGGTTTTGAAGAAGAAGCTCCATAAGATGATTATTCCCGCCATCATCGAGTCACAATCACTTCCAGGATTCGTCACCAATGAGAGCAGCCGTTTTCTAGGAAAACTATTGCAATCAAACTCGACGCCTGCCTACAGCATGGATAACCTGCTTAGCTTGCTGAACAGCGTGTTCCGCGCCATGAAGGCCTACTACTTGGAGGACTCCATCATTACCCAAACGATCACCGAGTTGCTCCGCCTTGTCGGTGTTACTGCCTTCAACGATCTCCTCATGAGACGTAATTTCCTTTCCTGGAAGCGTGGCCTCCAGATCAACTATAACATCACCCGTATCGAGGAGTGGTGTAAGAGCCACGACATGCCCGAAGGCACCCTGCAGCTGGAGCATTTGATGGTATGCCCATAGCTCAACCCAAGTATCGCAAAGCCTTCGGTAGACTAACCGTTCCTTAGCAAGCAACGAAGCTCCTTCAACTGAAGAAGGCCACGCTCAACGACATTGAGATTATCCAGGACATTTGCTGGATGTAAGTGATGACTTACGTGGTATAATTACATGGGACTGACGATGGAATTTCGTAGGCTCTCGCCCAACCAGATTCAGAAGCTCCTGAACCAGTATCTCGTTGCGGACTACGAACAGCCGATCAACGGCGAGATTATGAAGGCCGTTGCGTCTCGTGTAACAGAGAAGAGCGACGTTCTGTTGCTCCAGGCTGTCGATATGGACGATAGTGGCCCGTACGAAATCGCCGAGCCCAGAGTCATCACCGCTCTAGAGACTTACACTCCCTCTTGTAAGTGAACAGTTCAAGTCCTCAAGCGAGATCTTTACTAATGCCTCGTCACGCAGGGCTCCAAACACCTCGGCTGAAGCGTCTAGCCGAAATCGTTTCGGCACAAGCTATTGCCCAACAAGAGAAGCTGGAGTACGACGAGCCCGAGGATGGCTTCGAGCCCAACGGCGATCTGGCAGAGGTTGATGAGAGTGAGGAAACCGCCGCGTAAGCGGATGGGGAACCAGTGTGCCGAGGTGGGACCTAGCATTCCCATTCAGGATTCAGGCTGTGGTCGAGGAAGCTGGACATCCAGCGCGTTTCACCGCTCGCAACCCGTGGGTCCAGGTCGACCACCAACATAACGAAGATGTCAAGTGGGCGGAGACCTCTGGCGTGGCGAATTGGCGACACCTCCGTGTCATTAGCCTGTGTTGGGGATTTATTACGGCATGTTTTTACATGGACAATGTAGAAGCAACATTTGCGGGCGTTGAGTGTTGTTAAGGATATCGCCGACCAATTGAATCACGGGGTGGGGGGAGGGGGGCTTCACGCATACAGTCACGCGCTTAAACTCCAAGCTCACCATGGACGGGACTGGCGTTTGACAGTTTGTAACTGCAGTTTTTTCGTGTTTATTTCTTGTAAGAGGTGGGCGTGGTCGGACGAGAAGAAATTAGACGAAACCAGTTGAGACGGAAAAGAGTACTTTCTCGAAATATCTCGTTACTCAAACCGTCTGAGTCGCATCGCACCGAGCAAGCATGTAACTATTTGGCCTTACCCCCCTGACTACTTTAGGTACCTGACAGTGGCTGTCCCGGTCTTTCTTACGTTCGCTCAACTGCGGTCTCTGAGCGCCATCGGAGCCAATGAGATACCGATACAGAGAGAGATACAGCACGTGACGTTTCAAATCGATAACCCTACATCGGTACCGTTTATATGCATACCCACCATCACCTCGTTTGAATGCGATTAGCTGATTCGCCCCACTATCTCACTTTTACTCGACGCTCACTGACATCGATATTGACGAAAAGCTGTGAAGAAACCACCAATTATTCGGGTCAATATCTCGTCTGCCCGCACTGTTACCCAAAGCGCCCCAGTATTCCGACAAGATGAGAACGTCGCCTAATGTTATCGTGACCGGCACACCGGGCGTGGGCAAGACGACTCATTGTGAAGAACTCTCTAGAAAGACGGGCCTGAAGCACCTCTCGGTCAACCAGGTAGTCAAGGACAGGGAATGCCATGAGGGCTGGGATGAGGATTTCCAGAGCTGGATCGTTGATGAGGACAAGGTTTGTATTTCCTCCGCTATTGGTCCTCGGCACCAATCAACCAAGGGTCTCTCATGAAATGTTTGCTAAGCGACGCTATAGCTACTCGACGCTATCGAGGCTGAAGTTGCAGACGGGGGTTTTCTGATTGACTGGCACGCTTGCGACCTGTTCCCCAAAAGCTGGATCGACCTGGTTGTTGTCCTTCGCGTGGACTCGACCACGCTATATGATCGCCTATCAGCAAGGTAAGGGAGTTGTGCCTGGCAGAGAGATACGGATTTTTGACGGTTGTTCTCCCTGCGTTTGAGAATAGCCTTTTTCCCGGGCAGGCAAATGCGATCAGATCATTACGTGGACACTGACCCAGTCGCACAGGAAATACTCCGAGGCCAAACTTCAGGAGAACCTCGACTCAGAAATCATGGAGGTTCTGTTACAAGAGGCGAGGGATGCCTTTGATGAGGAGATTGTAGTCGAACTCACTAGCAACGACTCGGAGGAGATGGAGAGCAACGTGTCGAGGATCGAGGCTTGGGTGAACCAATGGAAGAAGGATCGCTCGTCATAGCGAGGTGCAGGAACGGCGTTTTGGTACACAATGCTGTATTCGGACGCGCAAGGCCCCAGGTTCGACAAGTCACGAGAAAAGTGGAATGGACAGAGGTTACACATCTAGCAACATGGCAAAAGACTTGTCGTTGCTCTTCGTGGGGAGTTTGTCCAGGGCTAAGGAAAGTGGACATCATACTTTTTTGATTCACCGTGCAGGGAAGCTGTCTGCGCTCAATGGCAACGTTACGTGGAACTAGGCGTTGATAGGGAGTTTGGTTCTTGAAAAGGGTTTTTCTGGTCGTCGTGCACCATGGATGTATGCATTGAGGCGGGGCTTTGCCCCGATAAGAAAATAGAGATTTGCATTTGACCGATGCTGACTGAAAGTATCTGCAGCACGAACACTGGATCTTTCTCTCAAAGTGCCAAATACTACTGCTCCAGTCTACACATATTACTGTTTTATCATACCGCTCGTGGAAAAGTCAGATAGCCTGATATTCTTGGCGCAATGGTCTCATCACCAGTCGTTAACTTCATCACCGGTAATGCCAACAAGTTGCGCGAGGTCAGGGCTATCCTTGAGCCGGCAATCACCGTGAAGAGCCAGCCGGTGGATCTGGAGGAAGTTCAAGGTACCGTCGAAGAGGTCACAATTGCTAAATGTCGCAAGGCTGCGGATACAGTAAGACGGGCTCACATGGATATTATACGTCTGTTCGATAGTTGATACTGATCTATCTCGTCAACCCAGATTCAGGGTCCTGTCCTGGTTGAGGATACCTGCCTCTGCTTCAAGGCCCTGGACGATCTTCCTGGCCCATATATGTATGTTAACATCCCAAGGGTCATCAACCCCATTTCTCCACGTCTTGTCTCAAAGACTGATAGCCATCTAGCAAGTGGTTCATGCAGTCCATCGGACACAAGGGTCTGAATAATCTCTTGGCTGCTTATGAGGACAAATCCGCCGACGCCGTCTGCACCTTCGGCTATTCGCCCGGCCCTGGTCACGAGCCTGTCCTCTTCCAAGGGCGTACCAGGGTAAGCCCAACTGACCTCACCATGCTGCGCCCCGTTTAGTCCATTGACACCGAGCGTAGGGCAAGATCGTGCCCCCAAGAGGCCCCACTGACTTCGGTACGTCGTTCTAGGGAAACATGAACTCATGAAGACTGACATTCCTAGGCTGGGATGCCATCTTTGAGTACAACGGCCAGACGTGAGTTACCCTGAAATTCAGGGATATGGGTGGATCCTTGCTGACGGTTATATAGTTACGCTGAGATGGACAAGGCCGAGAAGAACAAGATCTCCCACCGCGGCCTTGCCCTCGAGAAGCTCCAGGAGTGGTTTTCCCAGCAGGCGAAATAAACGCCCTTCACTGCAATGCGTCTGTGATGGGCGGCAGCAGTCGGTGTGAAGAGACGTCGAAACTGCGGATGCTCATCTACTACCCCGGGCAGGGTCGGCTGGCGGCCCAACGAGCCTGCGACGCAACATTCATATTAGCCTGGCTCAAGAGCTGCCCGGCATGCGATTGCCTACCTGAGAATCTCAAACTCGTGGAACCGCCGCAAATATTTGGAACCGCGGCGGTATGGTTTCAATGATTCGTCGGCAGACTTGTGTTTGAACGTTTGTCCAATGAGTCGGGCCAGGGCAGGTGGGTCGCGGAACATGGGGTCGAACACGAGCAGGTTGGATGGGCCAGTTTTTTGTTTCTCGAAGCCGACAATCGTCAATGAATGACCTGAAAAAAATCAGCTGTCGACGAAATCTGGAAGTTCGTATTTAAGGAAGATGTACCGGCATGCTGGAAGTATATGGGCGGAAGCTGTGTGCAAGTCACCTTGGAAGGCTGCGCTGGCAATCCTTGCCTGAAATAATCCTCAACGGCGTGCATGAGCTTGGCTTCGGATTTCCCAGGTTCTGGGTCCTTGAATCCCTGAGCAGTGCATCTTGCCCGGCGTCAGCAATGCGTCACTCGCAAGTGAACAAATGGTTGGACTCACGGAATCTGGAGACTCACGAAGAGTGCTTGTGCCTGCGGGAGATTGACTGTTAGCATGCGCTTTGGTCCCGTCGAATCAAAGAGACGTCTTACCTCCGGAGTCCCAATATACTTGCGAGTACCCATGATCCCGCCCGTCTCGACGCGGCCTTGGGAATTGATACCCATGTCCCAAGCTTTCTCAATGTACTCCTGGATCTCAAATATCGTCGGCAGTCGTCCCTGGAACTTGTCTCTGCCGTGAGCGTTGGCGCCAATGACGTAAGAAGTCATCATTTGGATGTTTCGATAGCCGCAAAAACCACCTGTTCCAGGATGAGCTGCTGGGAGGATGATGTCGGTCGTGTTTCCGTACCTTCTTTCTTGAGTTTCGACACGTGCTGAACGGCAGGGTGGCACAGATACGAATACTCCGTTGACTTGCTCTGTCGGAGAAGTTGTTCGAGCACGGAGATGACACCTGAGAAGGTCAGGTACAGTGACGTATCAAGGGCTGCTGGCTGTACGAACCGTCGCTTGTTACCTCGCCGCCCTTGTGAAGCAATGTAACGAGCCAATCTGGCATGGATTGCTCATGCGCGTATTTTCCCAATTCTGCTTTCTGTTCCAGGTTAGAAAATCATGGTTTGCAAGAGATCTGTGCTACGTGGCTCACCCCTAGCCGTTTTTCTGCCCTTGAATCTTGTTTCTTGGACGCCGGCATTGCCAGAAGCTGTCCCCACTGTTGGATCGCATCTCTCTGCCTATTTGCCGCCAGATCATTGACAATGTGGCTGCTGGACTCGGCCAATTGTGTGCCATTGCTGGGTGTATCAGTACCGCCCTGGCGGTGTTCCTCGACGTGCAGTTCGACATGGTAATCCATTTCTACTAAAGGCAGCACCTCGCCGCAGCCTTCCATGGGGCATTCCGTGTACTGTTCCTGAGGGGCTTGAGAACCCGAGGCTTGGTCTTCAGGATGGAAAGTCTCCATGTGCTAGGAGGGGGGTTTGTCAGTGACATGGTGCAACTGCCTCAAGCCAGAAAGTGGACTCACTAGCAGCATCTCGTATTCACTGCCACCAGCCGTTCCGCAGAACGGACATATCATATTCTTCTCCATAAGACGAGATTCGCGCCCTTGGTGATGGAATTATCTGTCGAGGAACTTCCTGGGCTATGAAGAGGATCGAAAGGTACCTGATAAGGGGATCTCGAAGTCGCTTTTGCTCGACAATAGGTGGTTCTCATTCAACGACTGTCTGCCACGATGTGCAGCTGCACAATGCTCTTTTGGATGGAGAAAGTAAACAGCTTACAGGGCATGGAGGAAGGTAAGTGGCTGACGTGTGGCGCTTTGAGAAACCTGGAGGTCATGCAGGTTGGTGAGGCTGTGAAGCTAAGACGTATGTATACCTAATAACACGATGGGATGTGGTGCAGAAATGAATGTCGATGGCGGAAGGTGTGAATCTGAACGATGTTTCGCGCTCCCACAGGAGACTCCCGTTTCGGATCCAATGGGGGTTACCGGGAAAGACGGAAGGTGCCTTAATTGAGTCGGGTGGCCCATCAGGAGTGTCCACAGGGACCACCATTCATTCCATGGTGGACACTGAATGAGGGTCACCAGCCAAGAGAACCGCCATGCAGCTGCGTCTGTGCTGCATGCTGGGCGGTGCCTGACGCTTACCTATGCGGCCTACCTTATCTTATCTCGTCTCAAGACCTGAACAACGAAATACTCGGTTTCCAGCCTATGCTCAACATCACAAGTTACGCTAGGACAAAGCTGGAAATCTACCTAGAAATGGAGCATCGTGCCGCTGTTAACCACGGGAAGAGGGGTGATTCCCAAGTATGAAATTGGACTGGTGTATGCAGAACGAGCACGGGAGGCACTTGTCAGCTGAAATGTTCACCGCCGCGTCAAGGTGAGACTCGAGTGGGCTGCGCGAAGTCGTTGAACAATGTCAAAGGAGGTGTTATTATTTTGTATTCTATGGCTTCTTACATGAGGGTACACTTGCCGCCCTCTGCAGCCTCGTTCGGATTTTGCGCCTTTTCAATCTGGGCGATCAATATCTCAAATGCCTTGGAAACGTTCTCGTTATATCTTGCGCTGGCCTCGGTCCACCCGCACTGAATCTTCTCCGACAGCTTCTTTCCTTCCTCAGCGCTGACCTGTCGCTGCTCAGGACGCAGGTCGCTCTTGTTTCCGACAATGACAATGGGTACCGACTCGGTGCCCTATACGCAATATACAATTAGTTCTTCGCCTGGCAAACAGGACCACAAAGAAGAGGCAGACGTACCAGGTGATTCAAAATCTTCTCGCGAATAACCTGGACCATCTCAAACGACGGCAGCGACGACACGGAGTATACTAGCATGTAGCCGTGGATGCCAATAAAGTGCTTGGAGTTCAGGATGCTGTACTCATCCTATTTGTCGCATTAGCAACTTTGCCTGCCTGCGCATGGTTCGCGCGAGAGCCATCGCAGAATTATGCAGTGATGGGTGGTGACATGCGGCGTACTTGACCAGCGGTATCGACAATCTCTGTCGCAAACTCCTGCCCCTTGTAGCGTATGGTCTTGCTAAACGTGTTCTCGATGGTCGGGTAGTAGCTATCGACGAAATGGCCATCGACAAACTGGACAGCGAGTGATGACTTGCCTGCGTGGTGGTGTTAACGGTTAGCAGATATTCATATGTCTAGGCCCGAGAGGTTCATCTTGACATCAGCCACAGAGAACATGGGCGCCGTGCAGAACCAGCGCGAAGCGAAGAGGTCGAACAAGGGGATTGACTGCCCATACCGACGGAGCGACTGCCAACAATGGCAACTTTTCTGTTCTTTGGTGCCGGCATTTATCTGATGGCCAAAGAAAAGAAAAAAGGTATCGTCTGCTGAACCGACTCTGATTGTCGTGTTTCCCTTTGCCTAGTAGAATCTCAATTGGTGTGGTGAGGCAAGGTAGGTAGGTAAGGGAGGTGGGTATGGAGGGGTGAAAGTTGACTGCGCTGGCTCGCTCAGGAGAGAGGGGACGCAGGCACAGTTTAGTCGTGGAAAGTGGTCTCCAGGGGGGTTGAACGAACTCCGAGTGAAGTAACTGGGAAAGGTTGGGGAATCGATGACACCTGAGACTGAAGAGGTACTGCGACCTTTATTTGATTTGATTTGGTTATGTAGAAATTGCCTTGCTGCCACTGTTGCCATGGAGGGGCGACGCCATGTAGAATGGAGTAGGAAGGCAGGTAAGGTCAGGTAGGTAGGTAATAAATAAGGCATGTAGCAGGTGTGGATGCACTGCGTCCAAAGGCACCATACCTACCTTATGCCAAACTCTCGCCGCCAGCTGATTGACCCTTCTGTGAACACCTTGACCCTAGCTCCAACTTCGTTTCTGAAGCTTTGTTCTCCCTGCTCGCCCCTCGTTTCCTACAAGTGTTCAGCCTAGCAAGTGACTTTTAGGTGAATTCCGCAGCTCAGTTGCTGTACCCTCACACGCGAGACTCCCAATTTCGAATTTTGGGGGGGGGAGGAGGGGAGCCATTCGACCAGCCGGCATTATGTAAATTAGATTTAATGGAATGTGTACGTAGTTGGGCTGCCACTGTCACAGCTCCGGCTGTACGGATTGTGGGGTGCGCGGGGTCCCCTGCACTGCTCAAGCAACCTCAACCTAGGTACCTTAGGTAAGGCACCTCAGCTCCATCCGCCACCAGAGCATCATGTGCTTCCATTTCATAAGTAAGGCACGATGCCCTGATACCACATCGACCATATCAATCCCAAGTGAGAAATTCCTTTGCTTACACATCCCCAGTCTCTCCCGGTTCGTTTCCCCGCAGATCGCCTCAAACGTCTTTTGTGATCACAAACTGTCATCTATTCAGGCCAACATGGCTCTGTGTTGGCATTTCTCATCTGGGCATCATTTTAATGTGTCCCATAACTCGTGAATGCACTCTGGCTTTCCTAAGCAACCCTAGCCCACACAGCCGCTTTTGCATACCCGTTCCTTCTCTAGTGTCTGATAGCCCAACGCGAATATCGCGGCCTCGTGGCGTATTGAGTAGTGCTCGAACTCTTCCGTCTCTAGTCGTGCCGCCGCTGCTTATCACCTCTCATGATGCAACGGATATCCTCGTCCTCATCAGCAGCGGGTTGCTTATTCGCTGTGACAAAACGACCGCTCATCATGATAGGAAGCCGAGAGGGCGGCTCGCTGCCCCCTAATCTGATCGCATGCTGGTGATGTCCGTAGGTAAAGTGGATATCCATGCCGTCGTCTCGTATGCAACTGCGTCCTTCACCTATCCATCATCTTTTCGTCGTCCTAAATGCTGCAACAAGGATGTACTACCCCTCTCCCCGCCGTCATCATGCCGATGATCTGTGCTTCTGCCTCAGCTCAGTGACGAGATTTTGCAGGCTCGTCGTTGTCTCGTCCGTGTCCACTTTCGCGTGTAAAGTCATGAATTCTTGGATGGAATCAAGCAGGTATTTGACACCCCTTCCTTGACTCTTCTCTTCCAGTCGCCGGCGGAACTTGGACCCAAGCGACAAATATCCCAGTAGAATCGCTAGGTATCCGTGAGCTACGACAACAGACGTCTTCTCAACTGAATCGGCCTGATGTACTATGCGATTAGCCCCCTTTCAAGGTCTTCAACCAAGTCAAGCCACTCACCATGACCGTCGATTCTCGATTGTCCAGATAAACCCCGATCAACTTGTCTACAGGGGACCCATCATCCTGTTGCCAAGCGTCCACCGATTGTCGAGTTGATGGACAGTGCTCCGAAGTGTTGATCAAAACACCCAGCATCAGCATAAGCATTTCGTAGACATCCTTCGAGAATGCGCCCTCGCGTATGGAGTTATCCAGTAATTCAAATGCTTTGACACTGGTTGCGGCCAACTCTCGAAACAGCTCACCCCTGCTAAATGCGCCAGCAGCGGACGGGTTGTTGTTCGTCGTATTCAAGGCCAGTTTCAATGTGGTAGCCTCGAATTCGCCGAACTGATCCATGGGCCGCGTCATAGCCGCCGTGAGGATGTCGGCAAGGATTGGCAGGTATCGTTTGGTCCATCGGGGGCCGGCTTCGGATTGCATGGCTGCAATTGAGTATCCTTCGAGCAGAGAAAGAGCGATTCCGCCTTCTGTCGCACTCATACCGTCTTCGCGGCTTACTTGCCAGCCCTTCTCGACGAAGCTAAAGAGTTTATCAGTCAAGCTCGCCAGAATATTCCAGGTAGCTGGTCCATCGCTGTCTTTGCATAGTACAGACAAGACTTTGAGGGCCACCATTCGCGGCGAGAAGTTGGTTGGTGGCGATCCCTTCCATACGTCCAGTGTTTGCAATGTTGATCTCAGGGTATTCAGAGACGCCTGCCCATTCTTGGACAGATTCGATCTACGCTGAACAGCAATGCCCGCAATATCCTCATCTTCGTCAAACGCCAGAGAGGCCAGCGTCGCAATCCCTTCGGACTGGAGCTGCGGGACGAGGTGCGGCACTGAATAAGATGTATAAAGAATCAGAAGAACAGAAAGAAGGATGAACCCGCTGATAAGGTCCTCCTCTGCCCCAATCAACCGAAATAAGGCGCCCTTGGCACCTTGGTCCCGGAATTGGCGGACAAATGCCTTGTCCCGAAGTTTGGTGGCGAGCTCCAACAATGCCGTGCGCCTCGATCGCGCTGCTTGTGATTTAGGAGGTTGAGGGGTACCAACCCTATCAAGTAAATCCGCCATACTGTCCGCAAACCGATGATTGGCACCGGCCTGTCTCAACGCGTGAATGTCGATGATGCCGCCGCCCTTGGTTCCTTCTTCCTCTATTTCCTCCTCTTCGAACGCAAACGAGGATAGCTTGGACAATTGCGGTGGCGAAAGATCGAGCTGGCTGTCGATGCCCATGCTCATCTGACTGCCCAGCCTGTCTCCGGCTGAATCGTCCGATTTCAATGTCCTCTGCTCTCCATAAGTTGACTTGAACTTCCTCAGACTAAGGAGATGCTTCGGTCGAGCTGAAGGTTTTGGTGTCGCTGCTTCCGCGGTCCTGATTGGAGTAAACAGAGAAGCTTCACTCTTCACCGTCTGACTAACACCGTCGTCCGTCTCATCGGAGGTGTCCGACTCGGATTCCAAGCTATCCTCGTTCTGTGCCGCTAGCTGATCGATCAATCGCATGCGCCTTGGTCTAGGTAGACTCTTCTCTTTTGTGTTAGAGGGCGCGACGACGGTCGTGTATGATTGCTCAAAATTGAGCTCTTGCTTGGGCGCATTTATGGATGTCTTCTGCCGTATTTGCAAATTGCTTTCTTGCTTCTGCCGGGGCTTAGATTCTACCGGGGTACGGAATTTTGCCGCTTCGCTCTGTTTGCTATTCCCGGGCCGTTCAATTGCAGGCACTGTCGCAAGCGCTTCGTTAAGTGCGGCTGTTGTAGGCATCGGCGGTGGCCTCGGCACAGACGGCTTAGATGTAGTGGCGGGACTGGTTGCAGGGTTAGTCGCAGGTTTGACCTCGGCCTTCACTGCGCGTGAAGTTGAGGTAGTTGCCATGAAGGGCGATTTGGCTCGACGAGAGGTAGAGGTTAACGTTGTTTGCGCAGTAACGGCAGACGGCTTGATATCTGCCTTCTGTTCGACCTTGACTGCGTTCGTTGCTGGGACTTTTCTCTTCTTAAAGTTTCCTTGAGCATCAGGCTGCGATATGGAGGGTCTATCTCGATGTGATGCATCTCGTCGGTGTATCGGTGGGTATTCAGGCTCGTCGTCGGGCAAATCGTAAGGATCTCGATTCGAGTCTCCGGGAGTTGACTGCGCCATACTTCCTCGTCCACCATCGCCAGTCCGTCGCGACACATTCGATGGCCCGTTGGCCAATTCAAGAAACGCGTGGATGGGCCGTTTGCGGGACGTCTTGCCGTAAGTTGTCGGCTTCTTACGAGGGATGCTGGATCCTTCTCTGGTGGCCATCTTGTACGGCTCGGGCGGAGCGACTGACTGATGCGATGCTGCAATGCGATGGGAATAGTCGGTTATCGCAATCTGGCGAGGAGTGAGTAATGCGCTCCATGTATGAGAAATGCAGGTGGGAGGGTCGACCAGGAAGACAACCAGGAGATCCTGCTTGAATCGGCGTGGGGTAGTTGTGGTCGAGGACTTGGTTGGTTAGGTAATGATGGCGCGACGGAAGGGTTGAGCCAGACTGGTGGCTTTGACGTGACGGAAAGGCGACCGTGAACGACCAATCCTACGCATGCATGGCGGAAAGGACGAAGTCCTGAAGGATAGGACACGGCAAAGTGCGACGGAAGAGCTGGTCAGAGTCAGGGCGCTGGGTCTATGAGAAATTGTCGTTTCGCCGTACGACAGGCGACGATTAGTTGGTGACAGAAGCAAAGCGCGAATTGAGGAGCAATCGGCTGATGAAAGAACGTTGTCATTGATTGCTGTAAGGTAAGGTAGTTGTGGCAACGGAATACGAGGCAAAGTCCCGGCCTTTTTCCAGATCTTAAGGTAGGTAGGTAAGGTAAGGTAGGTTAGTGTTGCCTCTTCCGTATGCCTGTCGCATTAACCGTCCCACTGTCCGAAGGGAGGAGACGGGAGACACGTAGCTAAGGTATGTAAGTGTAACAACAAGGATCCTATGCGCAGTTAGGGGTCAGAAACAAGGGTCTAATAAGCGTGTTAATTAAAGTTATATAAGCAAAGCTATCCTTATACTAAATTATAGTATGCCTAGTGCTCCTCTTATATATTATTAAGCTTTTAAGTTACTACTTATATTCTTAAATCACTACTTATATCTCTAATCTATATATAGTTTAATATTATACTATATATAGCTTATTTATTATAGTGAGGTATTATTTATAGTTATAATACTTCTCCTTATTAAGAACTTAGTTTATATATATATTAAACCTTCTTAGTGTAATTCTCTATAATAATATTAACTCTAAATAGCTTTATATTACTCTTTTTATAGAGTTATTTAAAGATTATTATTCTAAGTAGCTTTATAAATAAATTAGCTATATTATTTATTAATAATATATACTTAAAATTAACCTTACTATATTTAATAACCTCTTATATAAAGTAGTTATAGATCTATATATACTTTATATAGTTATTTATAAACTCTCTCTTTATAAATATAATAACTTCTATATTATTAATCTATATATAAAGAGGTTCTCTAAGCTTTACTCTAAGCTTACTTAGGAAATTATATATTTAAAGTGCTTTTAATATAGGTAATAATATTATATAGTATTTAGCTTAGTTAATAACTTAGAGACTATAGTTTATTATTATAATTTCTATAATATAAGTTTATTAGCTATAAAGAAGATCTATTCTATTATTAAGTATACTATATTTTTATAGCTAGTATAGTTATTATTAATATAGCTATAGAGACTCTATTTATTTAGGTCTCTAGCTTTATACTTATTATTATAGCTTATTATAAAGAAGAGATATATACTAAGATACTATATTAAGTGCTTTATACTCTTTTTATATAACTTATTAGGATAATAGGAGAACCTAGTCTATAATTCTATACTAAAGGAGAGATCCAGCTATATTATAATATAATATAGTACTTAGCTTTAGTTAATAACTTAGAGACTATAGCTTATTATTATAATTTCTATAATATAGATCTATTAGCTATAAAAAAGATCTATTCTATTATTAAATATACTATATCTTTATAGCTAGTATTATTACTATTAATATAGCTATAGAGACTCTATTTATTTAGGTCTCTAGCTTTATATTTATTATTATAACTTATTATAAAGAAGAGATATACTAAAATACTATATTAAGTACTTTATACCCTTTTTATATAGCTTATTAAGATAATAAGAAAACCTAGTCTATAATTCTATACTAAAGAAGAGATCTAGTTATATTATAAATACTTTAAAGCTAACTTTACTTAATACTCTTCTATATTAGTTCTAGAGATTTAGATTTAATAAAGTCTCTATACTAAGAACTATAAAGTTAAGTACTTTAGTCTTAATAAATATATTTATAGACTTAATCTCTACTCTAAATCTTTATACTATATTAACTAAGTATATCTCTTAATTAATAATAGTTCTTTAATACTTTTTATTAAAGATAAGTTAAATACTAAGGAAGCTATTAAATACTCTAAGGTTATTAACCTTAATCTTATTACTTATATATTTAAAAATTATATCTAGAGCAGCTTATAGCTCTATTCCTAAAATATTATTAATATATATTACTATTATATTTATAAAGGGAGAGTTTATAAATAACTATATAAAGTATATATAGGTTTATAACTACTTTATATAAGAAGTTATTAAATATACTAAGGTTAATTTTAAGTATATATTATTAATAGATAATATAGCTAATCTATTTATAAAGCTGCTTAGGAGAATAATCTTTAAATAACTCTATAAGAGGAGTAGTATAAAGCTATTTAAGGATAATATTACTATAGAGAATTATATTAAGAAGGTTTAATATATATATAAACTAAGTTCTTAGTGAGGAGGAGTATTATAACTATAAATAGTGCCTCACTATAATAGATAGACTATATATAGTATAATATTAAGCTATATATAGATTAGAGGTATAAATAGTAATTAAAGGGTATAAGTAGTAACTTAGGGGCTTAATAATATATAAGAGGAGCACAAGGTATACTATAATTTAGTATAAAAATAGCTTTGCTTATATAACTTTAATTAATATACATATTAAACTCTTATTTCTACTGCCTAACTATATATAGAATCCTAATTATTATATAGTAGTATAATAGATAAATATAAAACTAGATATATACTCTTAAGCTTATAAAGAGCAACTCTATATTATATATCTTAAAGTTTAGTAAGCTATAATATAGATATTAATAAGCAGGCAGCACTATCTCTTCTAAAGATACTATTTAAGTATTTATATAAGGAGCAGAAGAGCAGTACTATAACTAGGCTATTTACTAGAGGTTAAAGCATTATAATAGATCTATAATAATAGTTAAAGAATTTATAGCAAATCTCTAGAATAAAGCTTATATAACTAGTAAAGTAAAGTCTATACTTATTACTTAAATAATAAATAAAGTACCTAAAGAAGATACTAAAAAGAAGTCTAAGAAAAAGGATTATATAAACTATAATTATTATAGCTATAGCTATATTAATACTATATAGTAAGTATACTCTATCTATAAAGCTAATAATAAAAGTTTATTAATATTATAAAAGAATAATAATAAGATAGATATACCTAAGAAGAAGTCTATAAAGGAGAGTTAGAAAATAATAGAGTAAGTTTACTATATCTTTATAAACTTAAATAACTTTTAGGTAGTATAGAGCAATTTTAGAATATACTTAGTATATAAAACTATACCTAAGAATATTAAAAGAGAAGAAACTATTTTAAGGATAGTTAAGTAAAGTAATAGTGCTTAGCTATAGAATATAGATATAAATATATATATAATAAATAATATATTATAGTATAATAATAATAAGTATACTCTATTAATAACCCTATATATAATATATATAGAAGGAGGGTTTATCTACCCTAAGTATATAGAAATAGTTATATTATGCTTTAATAATAAAGAGTTAATAAAATTATAAAATATATTATATATACTAAGTTTTTCTATTAATATATTTAGTAGAGAGAGACTTTACCTTAGTAGAGATTACCTTAATAAGAATAAGCTTATTAAAGCTAATAGATAAGTATTTATAATACTTAATATATACTAAAGGGGGTTTAACCTTAATATAATATATAAGTAAGATTTAGATATATAAGTAATATATACTATATAATAGAAGACTAAATCTAAGCTCTAGTATAAAAGACTTAGTTATCTAAGCTTTAGAGAGATAAAAAAGACTATATAGATAATAAAGAGCTATATAATATTTCCTAAGTTAGTGGTTCTATAACTCTATAAAATCTATAATCTCTTAAAGAGTCTAAGATACTCTCTATAAATACTAAGGTGCTATATAGAGAAGGTAGAAAATATTCTCTATATTAATATTAAAGAAGTAAAACCAGTAAAGTATTTTAAGTACTTATTACTAATTATAAATAATAAAATATACTTCTAAGTAATTATCTTTATAGATATAAAGAATAAACTAATATATTAATTAAGGATATATCTCTAAGGATAGAAGAATACCTTTAGTATAATAGTAAAGATTATCTATATAAATAATATAAATAAGTTTATAGTAACTTATCTTAAAGCTATACTATAGAATAATAGGATAAAGGTAAAGTTATTACTACTATATATATATAAATAGAATAGTATAGTAAAGTGTGTAATTTAGATTATTCTAGATAAGGTATATACTTTAAGTAATAATTTAGAGGTTTTAGTATATTTATAGCTATATTTACTTATAGCAGCAGTTTATATTATTAACTACTTCTATACTATAGCTATTATAGATAAAATACCTATTTAAGCACTCTATAATACGTTATTAAGCTTAGGAGGAGACTATATACCTAATATAAGCTAGTTATAGATTATTAAGAGTATCTACTTTACTTATATTAATCTAGAAGTCTAAGTTAAGAGCAAAGAGATAGTAATATATATAGAGAAAGATATCTTTATTAATTATTATAGAGACTAAGTATATAGAATATAGATACTAAAGCAGGATAAGATTATTATCTACTTTAATATTATTTTTTATAAATCTATAATAAAGCTAGAGAAGTATTTGTAAATATTACTATTTAGTTAAGGTTTATAGTCCTAAAGCTATATATAAGAAATTATAGAATAGATATATAAAGTATATCTATAAATCAGAGAGACTAGACCTTTAAGAGGAGAGGGTATAGCTTATACTTATACTATAACTTTTATAACTAACCTCTTTATAAATAATTAAAAAATAAGTTTATAGCTTTATATAGACCTAATACCTATTATAGAAGTAAGAAATAGATCTATAAATAATAAGTTAGAGTGAGTAAAGGTAGTATTTACTAAGATACTTAGGTTTATAAAAAAAGGGATATTATAGTTTATTAATAAAGAGGAGGCACTATAAAGCCTCTAACTAAGAGCTAAATAGATTTAAAAGTATAAAAAAGCCTATAGTAAGCTTATAAAGTATAAGGTATAGATTATAGTAAGAAGCTTTCTATAAATCTTTAGGTAAGACTTTACCTAAATATATACCTTAATATTCTAAATAGTATTATAATAGATTCTATTAGTCTATATATAGCAAAAAGGATATTCTATATAATAGTAAGACTTTATTAGTATATATTTAAATAGAGAGCTAGAGGAGGTAGTCTATATAATAGTTTTCTCTTTAATTAAAGAGTTCTTTATAAATCTATAATATAGCAGCCTTATAGCTATATATAGTTATAAAGGAGATTAAGAGTAAGTTATTAAACTTTATAAAGCTTTATATAAACTATAATAAGGTGGAAGATAGTAGTAAAAGAAGTTATAAAAAATCTTTTAGTAAGTAGAATTTACACTACTATACTTAGATAATATAACTTACTATAATAAAACTCTTAATATTATAATAGTAATATATAGTAATAATATTTTATGAATAGAGCTAGAAGCTGCTCTAGATATAATCTATAAATATATAAGTAATAAGATTAAGGTTAATAACCTTAGAATATTTAATAGCTTTCTTAGTATTTAACTTATCTTTAATAAAGAGTATTAAAGAACTATTATTAATTAAGAGATATACTTAGTTAATATAGTATAAAAACTTAGAGTAGAGATTAAGTCTATAAATATATCTATTAAGACTAAGATATTTAACTTTATAGTTTTTAGTATAGAGATCTTATTAAATCTAAATCTCTAGAACTAATATAGAAGAGTATTAAGTAAAGTTAGCTTTAAAGTATTTATAATATAGCTAGATCTCTTTTTTAATATAGAATTATAGACTAGATTCTCTTATTATCTTAATATATTATATAAAAAGAGTATAAAGTACTTAATATAGTATCTTAATATATATCTCTCTTTTATAATAAGTTATAATAATAAATATAAAGCTAGAGACCTAAATAAATAGAGTCTCTATAGCTATATTAATAGTAACTATACTAGCTATAAGAATATAGTATATTTAATAATAAAATAGATCTTCTTTATAGCTAATAGATCTATATTATAGAAATTATAATAATAAACTATAATCTCTAAGTTATTAACTAAAGCTAAGTACTATATAATATTATTACCTATATTAAAAGCACTTTAAATATATAATTTCCTAAGTAAGCTTAGAGTAAAGCTTAGAGAACCTCTTTATATATAGATTAATAATATAGAAGCTATTATATTTATAAAGGGGGAGTCTATAAATAACTATATAATATATATATAGGTCTATAACTACTTTATATAAGAGGTTATTAAATATAGTAAGGTTAATTTAAGTATATATTATTAATAGATAATATAGCTAACCTATTTATAAAGCTACTTAGGAGGATAATCTTTAAATAACTCTATAAGAGGAGTAGTATAAAACTATTTAGAGCTAATAATACTATAGAGAATTATACTAAGAAGGTTTAATATATATATAAACTAAATTCTTAGTAAGGAGGAGTATTATAACTATAAGCAGCATATCACTATAATAAATAGACTATATATAGTATAATATTAAGCTATATATAGATTAGAGATATAAGTAGTGATTTATAGATATAAGTAGTAACTTAGAGGCTTAATAATATATAAGAGGAGCACTAGGTATACTATAATTTAGTATAAGGATAGCTTAACTTATATAACTTTATTTCACTATTTTAATAACTACTATAAGGCAGATCTAATTTATAAAGTTATATAGATTATACTACTATATAATAATAAGAATCCTATATATAGTTAGGGGTTATAAATAAGAGTTTAATAAGTATATTAATTAAAGTTATATAAGCAAAGCTATCCTTATACTAAATTATAGTATGCTTAGTGCTCCTCTAATATATTATTAAGCCTCTAAGTCACCACTTACACCCTTAAATCACTACTTACACCTCTAATCTATATATAGCTTAATATTATGCTATATGCAGCCTGCCTATTATAGTAAGGCGCCACTTATAGTTATAACAGTAAGAAGGAGGAGAGTAACTACTTTATAATATTAATAGAATTAAGGTATTATATAACTAAGTAAGTATATATTAAGTATACTATTAAGTCCCTTTACTTAAACTAGTTATAACTTTCTTTTTCTTTACTTAATAGGATTTAAATATTTATATATTTATTATAATTTAGTTTTAAATTTATTTAAGAAAGCTATATTATTAATATTATTATAAATTAAGATATAAAGCTTTCTAAATATATAATATTAATAGTTTAAATTTAACTATACTTTTATATATAAATACTTAGTAGTAAAATATCTTTATAAAACTATTATATATTATATTTCATAAGCTCCTTTCTTTGTTTTTAGTATATATATATATATATATATATATATAATATTTAAAATACTATAAAGATTTAAAGAAACTTAAAATATTTTAAAGGATAAACTATACTTTAGAATACGTTAGTATTATAGAGATATAAATACTTATAGTTTTACTTAATAATATATATAAACTATTATAGCTTTAATCTCTTTAATATAAATCTTTTAAAAGATTAATATACTTAGTTATATAATAACTAATTATAAAATAATATAATATTATAAATATAATATCAGGTAAAAGTAGAACTATAATTACCGTTAAGTAATTATACTCTATATTTAATATACCCCCTCAAACTAGTAGATAGTGGACTTTTTTATTTCTACTAGTCTACCCTTACTTATAGACTTATTTGCTAGTCTAGTCTTATTACTAACTTATAGAACCTCTTTTTTAGGCACTAATCTAGATTTAAATATATAATCTCTCTAGAATAGGGTAGAGGGTACCTAGAGGAACCTAAACTATAGAGGCTAAGAGCTTATAACTATTAGGCAAAAGTAGAACCATAATTACTATTAAGCAATTATACTCTATATTTAATATATAATATATATTTATAGCATAGAAATACTCTACTTACTAGCTCTTTACTTTATTTTTAAAGAAAAGTTATATATTTTAATACTTATATATCTCTCTTTATTTAGTTAATTTCTACTTTAGTGTTTTATTTAATAAGTTAATATATAATATTTATATCTAATATATCTATTTTAGATAGTATAGAATATATTAATGCTTTCTAACTAAGATATATAGCACTATATTTTAAGCCTCTTAAACCCCTTAAAGACTATACTTAGAGACCTATCTACCTTTCTTAGAGATAAGTACTTTTATCTTATATTTAGTATTTCTTATTATCTATAAGTCTAGATATCTAATATCTCTATAAGTATCTCCTCTACTATCTATAAATACTTTAGGTAAAAATATAGGCACCTATTACTTTACTCTAAGAGTTTAATTAACTATAAGTCTAATACTAAAACTAGTACTAATAGCTTATTAAGCAGTATATAACTACTCTAAATATTAAGATTATAGAGCTCTTATTCCTATTAACTATAGCTTACTACTACTTAGATTTATATAAAGTTATAATATAAAATCCTAGCTAAAATAGTTTATAGTTAGTATAGTATTAATATTAAAGTAGTTTTCTACTATTCTACTTAATATTAATAAGTAGATACTATGGGAATAATTGCCTATATTACCTAGTGGGTTAGATCCCAGCCTCTACTAGGATTCACAGCCTAGTGCTAGAATAACTATAATCTAGTTAGGTAAGCAGTTATATAACCTCTAATATTATACAACCTGCCTCTATTAACCGCCTATATTATTCCTTTATGCTAGCCACTCTCTAGATATCTCTCTTCTTAATATATATATATCTTAAACTAATATTATACCCTACCTAACCCCTCTCTTTACTATATTAGTATTTTAGGAAACTAATAGATACTCTTATAAGTAATATTAATACTAATATAGACTTAAATAAACCTAAATAGTATTAGTTATTATTATATTTATTAATATAGAGAACTAATATTAACTTACTATAGTTATTACTATTACTACTACTATAGTAATAATAGCTATAATTATCTATTTAGAGAAGTTATTTAATAACTCTAGTCTATAAATACTCTATTACTCTAAAGAACCTAAGTATATTACTATATATATATAGTAGCTTCTTAATAATAATAGTCTATAACTTTAGTATCTATTTAGAGTCTTAAAATACTACTTTAGTTTATTAATAGTATAGATAAGAGAGAAGGAATTTATTTATAATATAAAGTACTAAACTACTAAATATAAGTTAATAGTTATATTATATATACTTAAGTAGGAAGTAACTTAATATACTATAGCCTTAATCTTCTAACTTATATAGAGTACTATCTTAGATATCCTTAATATTATACTCTTAGTACTTATAATTCTTTATTAAGTAGTTATAAAGCTACTTAACTCTTTATCTATTAATAAGGTTATTAAGTTATTAAGTAAGTATTACTACTTTAATAAATATATTAAAGCTATTAATAATATATTTATTAATACTTACCTACTACTCTTAAAGTAGAAAAGATTTATAATTAAAAAGATATAGCTTAATAGAATATACTTATAGTAGTAAAGTTTAATAATACCTTTACTTATATATTTATAGATATAGAGAGGTCTATAAATAATATAAGCTTTATAAAGTAGGCTTAAAATTACTCTTTTAAAGTATATAATAGTTAATAAATCTTAGTAATACTAAGTTTATTTATTAATAGAGTATTATTATATTATATTTAGGAGGCCTCTAGCTACTATATAGTGATTTTACCTACCTTATAATAGACCTTCTAACTCCGCGCCTCTTAATAATATATATAGCCTTTAGTTATATAATCCTCTTCTAACTATAGCTATACTTATATATATCTATCTTACTAATTAACTTTATAATTCTTAACTTTATAGTTTAATAATAATATCTATTAACCTATTATCTTATCTATTACCTATACTATTAATACTATCTTTATTACTGCTTTATCTACTAGTCTCCTTATTTAATTAGGCTAGCTAATACCTTTATAGTAGCTATACTATTATTAATAATACTCTCTCTCTATTAGTTAGTATAAGCTATACTTACTAATCCCTAAAAAGCTATCTCTATCTTAGTATTATAGGGAGTTTATTTAAAAAAGAGCTACTCTATAGAGTACTTAGGGATCTATATAATCTCTATTACTAAGTTTACTTACTTATTTATAATAAGTTAGTATATCTATAAATCCTCTATAGAGAAATTAATAAGAGCTCTTTAAAGAGCTATATTAATAATATACTCTTAGCATTATTCAGGCTACTTAATAAAATAGAGAGTCTTATTAATTATATTAATACTAAACTTTATTATAATCTTCTATATTTTATTAATAATAATAAATATATCTTATGTATAGTTAATATATTAATATACTAGATTTAATATTAATTTCTTTAGGAACTTATAATAGGTTATAAAATAAGAATAAGGAAAAGAGATAGATATAAAACTCTATTTATAGAGCTTTTTATACTTCTAGCTATAAAAACCTCTTAGGAGATTAAGAAGTTATCTCTTTATAGTATCTTACTAAAAGGTTAACCTTTTAGATAAGGAGTTATTAAATATTTTATATAGTAGTATTTACTTTATTAAAAGATTTATCTTTTAGGTACTTTTTATAGTATCTTACTAAAAGGTTTAGTAAAGATATTTCTAGACTATAAAAGCCTTAGTAGCTTACTTAGCCTTAATATAATTAGCTCTATTATATATAGTATAGTATTATCTATACTATTACTATTTTATTAGTCTATTTAGCTAGAGTATATATCTAACTTTATATAAGAGTTTACTTACTAATATAAATATATAGAGTTTCTATATTATTATTCTTAGTTAGTAGAGAGTATAGATTAAAATATTACTATAGTATTTTCTAAATTATATCTATAAACTAAGTAAATATATTATAGTCTTTTTTATAGAGGAGCTATATTATAACTATAAACTTAATACTATATTTAGGCTAGTAATACTATATAATAAAGACTTAAAGCTAAGTTAATAATCTCTCTATAAAGGAGGTATTTAATAAATACTATATTAAGCTAAGAGAAAAAATAGAGAGTATCTTTTATACCCTAAAGGGAAGATAGAAAATACTAAAGAGTATCCTAAAGAAGTACTCTTTCTATAAATAGATATAAATTATATATATAATAATAATACTATATAAATTTATTAGGGTAGAGAGAATAAAGAGTTATTATAACCTATTAAGAAGAAATAACTTTAAGATACTTAAGAAGGTATATAATAGAGTATATTAATTATTATATAATAAGGATAAAAAGAAAATCTAGTATAATACTATTGTATAGATATAAATAGATAAATACTATTAATAAGCAATAAGTAGAGATAGAGATTTTAGTATTTTACTAAATATAATATAAAAGTTAAAGTTAGATTATTTAAATAAATAAGAAGGTATATAGAAGGAGTAGGATATTTAAAGTAATTATAGTTATATATCTAAATTACTACTAATCTAAAAACTTAATAATTAATTAATTATTTCTACTTTCTATAAAAAGGCCTCCTTTATATCTACTAAATTAATATATAAGTATATAACTACTTTATATAGATTTAATATAAAATATTTAAGCTATTTTAGCTACTATAATATAATCTAATTTATTACTAAATAATAACTAAAAATTCTAAATTACTTAGTTAATATTACTAAATCCCTTTTTCTATAGTCTTAGTATAACTTTAATATAAGTTAATAAGAGTAGGTTTTCTATATTAGCTAATCTATACTTATATTACTCTCTAAGAGCCTTAAATATATTAACTCTCTCTTCTCTAGCTCTTATTAACCCTCTCCTTAATAGGGGTAAGTTTAAGAATATTTTTAGTACTAAATTAATAAGTAGGTTAATATTATTAAGGTTATAGTTTACCCTCCTCTTTCTACCTCTTAATAATACTAGAGGCTATAGAACTTTATTATTATTATTAATATTAAGCTTAATATTATTATTTATAGTTAACTCTATAATATATTAACTATTTACTACCTTATTAAGCTATAACCTCTTTATTTAATTAATATATAGAAAACCCTTCTCTTAAATTTAGTATAAGTATATAAACTTCTATTAAAACTCCTTCTATAGATTATTTAATATATTAATTATACCTAAGTAGTTATTATATATAATATCTAACTTTAATAGAGTTTTACTTCTTAATAATTAATAAAAAAGCTTTAATACTTATTAATAAGACTTCTTACTAAATAACCTAAGTAGTTACTAATTATGTATAGTAAAATATTCTCTATTACTTATCTTACTATATAACCTCTTAAGTTAATAAATATATCCTTATTTATCTATTCTAAGTAAAGCTTTAGAAAGTAAAGTAAGGCTTAATAAAACTAATAGGCTTAAGTTATTTTAGTTTTTATACCTTACTATTAGCTAGTTAAAGTTAGTAATAGTTATAATAAGATAAATAGTATCTAACTTAAGCTAAGGTTCTTTCTTAATAGAGGATTAATATTTATAACTAGAGGGGTATTTTTCTTAGTAAGGTAGCTTAATTATATAGTTATATTATATAATAATATTATATAAGAATATTCTATAAGATAGCTTAGGTAATAAAATAAGGTATTATTTTAGCTTATTAACTAGTAACTAGCTTAGTAGGGGAGAGAGGAGTTATTTATATTTATTCTAGCCCTTCTAGAGGCTTCTATTACGTAATTACTTACGCAATAGCTTACGCAGTAGATTGCGTAGATATTTAGCCTATTTGGGCTTAGTTATATATTAAAGTTATAGCTTAAACCCTTTTA